>VWPW01019674.1:60978-162051 GCA_013389825.1 Crypturellus undulatus
AAAAAGTCAAAAAAAAAAAAAAAAAAAAAAAAAAAAAAAAAAAGGCCAGTATAATTAGAGCCTTGCTACTAAGGAGTTAAATAGCAGAAAACACCATAAAACACTTTGTCTAGTAGTTCCCAAAATAACAGTTCACAAATAAGCTGAAACAGATAGAAATACTCTTCTTTTCAAGCCCATATGAACCTGATTTGGGTGGAGGTGTAAATTAAAGCCATGCCCTTTACCAGTCCATGTGATATGTAGAGCACTGCCAAGAGCAGAATCTTTTTCCCATTCCCAGTAGTAGTTTGGTCTCTGATCCTCGTACCACAGGGTGTATGGCATTCACAAATATGTGGTGCCACTAAAAAGGAGTCTGCTTTTGGAAACATGACTGGTTTTCTTTTCTACTTTTTTTTTGGCCAATTTTCGAACATTTTGGTTAAAGTGCTTCCATTAAGGGAATTATTTCAGATAATTTTGTGACAGTAAAGGTCTCAAGTCCTGGTTAATATTCCCAATTAATAGTTAATCCATTAGAGGTGATCTCAAGATTGTAGCAGTAACATCATGTTCCACGCTAAATTTAAGCAGGTTATGGCCTCTTAAACTCACGGCATTTCACTGAAGCATCTATGGACCTTTTTTAAACTCAAAAATTGTTTTGCACTGCCCTTCTCTCCAGCAGTAAGCGTATCTAGTCCTTCAGAATAGTAATACAGGGTTATCACGCCTGCCTTTCAAGCAACCGGTGTCCCTTGCAAATTGTTTGGGTGATGGGTTTTATCATCATACAGATTACAAAAGAGCTATTAGTAGACCAGGCTAAGCAAAGCTGTCACAGGCTATATATGCAGTTAGGTGGTCTTGCTATCAAGTTTTACCTGGAGATCTGTTCTTCACTTCCTAATAAGGTGTTGAGGGCACCATGCAGGTGTGTTTTGCCTAGTTGCTGGCGTGTGGAAAACATGCGGGTACCATGTTTAAAACAGTATGAGATGTTTCATGAGCAAAACTTTCTGTGCAACTCCTTCATCAGTGAGCACCTTCAGTGAAGGCGCTTCTTCAATCAACAGCCACCCAAAATTAGCATGAAAAGGCGTCTACATTTGCATAAGAGAATTAGAATAGCCTGTAAGCAACAGAACAGAAGATAAGTGTGTTTTGTGCTGTGTATAACGTATTAGTGAGAAGGAAATTCATTAAAATTAGCACGGCCACAATCACATGTTGAATTTCACCCAGTAGGTTTCTCCAAGCATTTCATTCTACCTAATCAAGGCACCTTTGCCCACTTCCCAGGAAGGGCAGAAGGTACACGCAGCTCCGTGTGAACCAACCTCGCTGCTGCAGACCTACCTCGAGGACTGCTGCACTGCTAGGGAGCTCCAGCTAGTCTCGAACTCTTTCATCTATTTATAGAGGGCAGTGGTGGTCTAAGAGCTTCTACAGTCCTTTACAGAGGAGGAGAGTGACTTCTTCTTGGCAGACAGCATTGGAAACTGGCTATAGCCAGGGGACAATTCTGCTGTTCTACATTTATGGGAAGAATTAGGCAGCTGGAAGAAGTCTGCAGGAAGGTGCTCCCACCATCAGCGTGATGTGAAAAGAAGGAATGGTTTTCTCTTTTTGAGACAAACTCAAATGGAGAAAAACATATTTCAGGAAGTGTGTTGTATGTCCTGCTATATTCTGCAGTAGAAATTCTCCGTAGGAATCAGAACTGTCTAGTTCCAGATTTGAAGTTGCACTCTAAGTAGATGCTGCATTTCAGGACTGGTCTTGAAAGCCTCAAAGGATTCAGGCTGGAACACACACTGACACATGCCTCTTCAGTGTTACTAAAGGGTTCACCAACCTCAAATGCTCTGTATTTACTTAGTTACCTGATCAAGAAGCCTTCATCTCTACTTCCCTCTGTCAAATTGCCATTTAAATAAGGAGAAGTTAATATGGACTTATGGTAAGATTATGTGTGGTAGAAGGTTCTAATCTATTCTACAGCCAAGTTGTCCATCTCCTCTGTGTATTCATCACAGTAATAGTCTATTTATAAATTTTATAAATAATATTATAAGATTGAAAATATTCAGTTTAAGAACACACTGATATTCTTTAGTGACATTATGGTCAAAGATCTCATTTTTTTAAGAAATTAACCGAGAAGCTTCCCATACTGTATATATGCCCTTTCTTTTTGCATGACATCTCAGAAAATGAAGCTGACTAGAGAAATGGTAATTAATATATACTTTTTTTCGCCATGCACACTCTACCTACTTTCTCGTGCTCTCTCTGAACAACATCTGGGTTTTCTTCAGAGTGGCTGGCTGCCTAACTAGGAAATACATGCCAAAACATCTGCAAGTCAGCCACATATTGCAAAGCATCTGTGGGCTAGAGCTCATGGGAGTTCCCCGGGCTATGGTCTAGGGAGCACTACGAAACAGGAGGGAACAGGAAGAAAGACACGGAAAAAAACCTAAATCCTTGTACTGCATTATTTGTATGAACAACATAGAAATTAACCAGAACTACAGCAGAAATGTACAGCACGGTTTCTCAAGAGGAGTTGGAGTTATATGAAGTTAAAGTTGATGAATAAAAAGAAATAATAAGCATAATATGAAATAATAATAATGAAAAATAATGCCATGGGACTAAGAATAAAGAATTATTGCTTATTAAACTAATAGTATTTCAGAGTTGCAGCTCTTATTTATAACCAGAAGAAACATAATTTTGAATCTTGGGCATATCACTACAGATTTTTAAAATACTGTCCTTTGGTATTCATGAATGACTAGCACAACTACATAAAAATTCAAACTAAAAACTTTTGGGAGGACTTCTTGGTCAGCTAATCCTAGCCTTGGTCACTCGTATTAGATCAGACATCTACAGACTTTTGCGGTAACCAATTCCAGGACTTTCCTACATGCAGTGTGAAAATACTTTCTTATCTGTTTTATATTTATCTCCTGCGTGTTTCAGCACTGCTTCCTTGATATGCTGTAACAGGATTTGATGTATAACATTCTTGCATTCACCTTATCCACTGCCATCACGATCTTGTCTATTTTGACTGTTTTTCCTTCAGCCTTCCTGCAGGTGAAGGCCATTTATTTTGTCACTCCTCACGGTAGGTGGTGACTACAAGATGAACTGCAACTGCTGGGCTCAAGCCCGAGATCAGAGCAGATCTGCGCACAAGCTTATCTGCCACTTTTTTTCTCACTAAGTTCTGTGAAGGCCCTCTGGAGCTCCCTACCATGGAGGTAGCATCCATCCTTACAATATTTTCAAGGACATCTCCTAAAACATCAGAAAAGATGTTTTTCATGAGCATGGAAGGCCAGAAATAGACACCCCTATCAGGACACCAAGCACAGTACTCCTGCCTACAGTGCAAGGACTTCCTCTGGAAGTGGAGTCATAGTGTGGAGTTGGGGCCTAGGTTTTCTTTACGGTGTAGATATGCACATTTCCCAAGTACAGATTCAAAACAGCTGAGGAGACATTTGTAAGCAATGAGTGAAGGATGGAGTGTGCCAGAAATGTGGGCGTGGGACTTACAGGATGAAATCGTATCCTCACCTCATTCACCTGTGTTGGCAGCGGACCCCCCTTCTCTCATAACTCATTTGCCTGTTCTGATGCTTGTCTTTAACTTTCAAGGGAGAAGAAGATATGATCACAAAAGAAGTAATTAGGACCAGCCTGAGAAAGTTTGAATCCACATGGCCTAGCCAAGAAAACAACCAGACTATAAGACATTTGTGGTAGAAGCCCTGTTTACTGCTCCTGCTGCAGCCAGGCCACTGTGTAACAAGGAACATAAGGCCAAAAGGAGAGTTTCGAACTGGGAGTGAGAAATCCTGTGGTTTCAGTCTATGTTCCTGAGTTTTTCTGTGTATATATCATCAGACAGCAGCCAGATAAAGACTGATGCAATTCAGGAGTAAAGAGCAGCAGGCCTGCTGCAGCTGAGGGCCTAGTTTCTGTAGATGTCAATCACTACCTTCAAATGCCTGCAAAAAGAGCAAAAACAGCCTCTCACCAAAACCTCTGATAAAAGTTATGGTCTTATCCTTCCCATAAAGCCCCTGAAAGTCTGACAGGGAAGCTAAGACATATTTTCAGGCCAAGACATATTGTCAGACTGCCACTGTTTGGGCAATCACTTTGTTTTCTTGAGCTGCATTTCTATTTTGAGAGTGACTGGGGAAAAACAAATCAGCCTCATTTTCAGCATTTATTCATTTGTGGTTTATAAGCTATTAGTTAGTTTCAGTGCTATTGCCCAATTAAAGTCAACAAGATTACATGAGTGTCACTGAAGACAACTTGAAAAAAAGAGAGTCTGAGGAGCCCTTTTCCAGCAGACACAATAGCTGAGGAACAGGCCAGCTTAGGTAAGGCTCCAACTTCACTGGAGTTCAGGTTGATTTCATTAGGCACAAATGTAGCTTGTTTTTGTATAAAAAATGTCAGAAAAGGTTACATGATGGGATAAAGATGGGACTCATTTAGGGTACTCTTTCTAGACCTATTTGTCTAATATAATTTGTCATTTCTGAGTGCAACTGCACTTAAAACCACTAGCTTGTCCTTCTCTTAGGTGTCCTGTACGTCAAGCTGATCTAAAACTTCCTATATTTAATGTGGCTTCCTTATTCTTGGGCAGAGACTAATGAAAAATGTGTTGTAAGGTACAGGGCAGAGTCACAGAACCACAGAATGCCCAAGGTTGGCAGGGACCTCTAGAGCGCATGCAGTCCAGCCCCCTGCTCACGCAGGGGCCTTGGTAAGGAACTGATCAAAAAGCTTACAGGGGTTTGCAGAGACATGTAACAATAATTCCTCATTAGCAGGAATAGCTGAGATGCATAATAGCACAAAATCATTTCTTTAAATTAACATCTGTTTTTTTGTTTTGTATTTAATTTGGAGAGTAACCACATACTAGCAGGCCAGGATAAGGTAGGGCATGCTGAGGATACAGGGGTACTCAGTGTAAAGTGGGTTATGCAACTGTCTGTCCTGGGAAAAGTAAACAAGGGTTAGAAGATTGTATGTTTTGGAAAAAAATAACTATTTACAAATCATCGTAATGTAATATTTCTTGAAAGTACTCCTTTATCCGCTTCACTTCAACCTTTTTGCAGCCTAATGGCTAAATTAGGAACGTAAAAAATATTGTGCAGACTAATTCCATAAAATTGCAGCTCTTCCATGTCCTTCCAGTGTTTGAGGGAAATGGCAAAAAAAATTAAGTGATGGAGTGGCACAAGATATTTTTGTGATATCCAGCTTTCAAAATCTTTTCATCCTCTCTTTACCTAGAAATAATATTTGTTTGAAGATCTGGAAACAGTAGAGTAAACCAGGCCCTGTTCATAGGTGTTACTGGTTCTCCAGGCATCTCAGAGGTAGAAAGCCACAGTTGCAAGGACCATTACTGGAGGCTGGGGAAGGAGAAGTATAGGCCCTTCTCCGCTCAGGAGGAACTTCTGAGGTACCACATACAGCTTTGGGCCCCCCAGCATGAGAGGTTTGGGCTGAATCCAGGCGAGGCCCAGCTAGGGGGATGAAGCACCGAACATCCAAAGAGGGTTGAGGAAAACTGGGCTGTTTGGCCTGGAGGAGACTAAAGGGAAATCTATTTGCAGTCTTCAGCTACCACAACACGTATTATAGAGATGACTGAGCCTGCTGCTTCTCAGCAGTGTGCAGAGAAAGGGCACGAATTACAGCGGCAAAGTTCTGATTAAACAAAAGGAAAAGAAAAGCCTGTGAAGGTTGTCAAATATTGTAAAAGGGACATCTATGGACATACCTGATTTACCTTTGAAGTTAGACCTACTTCAAATGGGGGTTAGGACTAGATGACCCCTCAACATCCTTCTCAACTTCCGCACACGTATGATTCTCTGAAACCTCCAATGCGATGAACACACTGGGCAGGACAAAATCAGGTGTCTAGGGTGAAGAAGGGCCTTTGTCAGGGACACTCAAGAAAACTCTGAATATGAGGATGACAGGGACAAGTGAATTCAAGGTATAGCTAATGTAGAGTCCTTGAAAAGAATGTAACCTTTTCAAATATGGTGTAGATATCAACCACAATTGGAAAATCCCTAAATTTCCCACTCCAGTGGGAGAAAAACTGCATCCATGCACCTTCTCTGACTCTCCTAGGTGCAGTACAGTCAGAAGAAATACACTCCTTAAATTAAAAGGACCAAAATATTTTACTCAGAAGCTTGCAACAACACTTTATTGTATTTTGTAGCATTCTTTTCATGACATGTCTAATACAATATTTATGGCCATTACTAGAAGGATTTTATGTGGACATTTTAATAACTGCACTTGCAGCCAAATTGGATAGCCAAACAGACAGTAAGCAAACAGGCAGCCATGGTTCTTACTGTCCTTATTTTTAAAGTAAACCATTTAAAGTCCAAATCAACAGCCCAGGTTCAAAACAATCTTACTGTCCTTAATGATATTTTGCCCTAGGTAAGTATGAACTTAGTGTAAATGACAGAATGTGAAAACTTCATGGTTAAGTGGAAGTCCACCAGCAGTTTCATAGAACATTTATGTATGACTAATTACCGCACTTTTCGTAGCAACACTTCCGCTAGCTACATTTGGATAGATTTGTGCTTATAGATGCTTTATTTCCCTAGTTTATTTATAAACAATAAAACTCGTAAAACTAAGATTGTGGAATTTGTGAGATTTTTCTAAACTCTATGACAAAAAGAGTTTCAGGGGTTCATTTATCTTCTCCTTGGTTTGTGAAAGCAACAAGGCCATGACAGTTATAGTCCTAGAACTGGAAAAAAACTTCTGTAGTAACAGCAGAAATTTCAGCCATTTTCATGTGGACTTTTTCAGGCAGCCTGTGAAAATCTCCATGAATGCAAGCCCAATAGTGCAGGACTACTAGTTTACCCATCCTGAGCCCTTTTAATTGCCTACAAGGAAAATGCAAAAGTGAACAGATGCAGATGAAATATGTTGAACTTACTTCTATAAACAACTAACAACACTGGCAGCTGATATGGGTGCTTACTATACTTCCAACTTTGCACAGATTTTTCTTGTATTTCCCCCTTGTTTAGGTATTCAATTGCTGCATCTGACTGGATCAAGGTTAATAGAAATAAAATATTGTGCATTTGAAAAGCTACACATACAATCTTAGATACTAAGAGATTTCCACATTATTTTCTTCTTGACACTCAAAACATCTATCATCATCATCATGCTTCATACTAAAAAAAGCTGCATTTCTTTCTGTGAGAAGTGTAGGGCTGAGCTTGGGGCTGAGATAGCAGAATAGCAGGAAATATTTGAATACAGAGTCTGGCAAGTGTATTTCAGAGCTGATGTTCCACTGTGAGGGTCCTTACAAGATGGTATAGCCATCCGAATGTGCTTTACAAATAATAAGAAAAAATGGTTTGTAACTATTGAGAGATATGAAAAGATATTTAAAACAGAGTAAAAAGTAAATGTTTACTGGATTATTTTAAAGTATATTACTAGAACCAACAGGACATAACCTTCAACACATACAATGTATTATACATAAAAATGCATAGATGTACAGTAAATATGTTTATTTATATGTATACAGAGTAATATGTACACATGGGTCTGTTGTGCTTCTGGAACTGTAAGCAATGACTCCGGTGGCATCATCTCAAAGCAGTTTTATTATGCAGCTCTTTCGATATAACGGGTGCCGAGGACACAGCATGTTAACGCTAAGTAGATAGGTCCTTGGTAAATCATATCCATTTACTCTTGAAGGGTACAAATGGGAGAAAGAAAGGCCAGCAGCAGTAGCTACACCCATGCAGCAGTAGCTACACCTCCAAGACTCTGCTGTGTTACTCAGACACGTTCACGTCGCCCCACGGTGACCCGGAGCTCCCTGTCCTGCTCCCGCTCCACGCCGCCGGGCGCTCGGACGAAACCTTACACGTGCCCCAGCACCACTTCCACTGATTCAACTCAGTGCACTCCTGACCTTGACGTCTTCAGGTTAAAAATAGGAGGGGAAAATAAAATAAAAAAATATATAAATAAAACAAACAAGCTTGTGGGCTTTTTTTCACAAGTTATTTGCCACCAATACTGTCAAAGCAGCTGAATCATAGTGCATCCATGGGCAGGAGCATATAGCAGCTTTTGTGCACTTTGCAAAATATATATTAAAAAAAATCAAGTCTTTACTGGCTTGTTTTATCTGTAGCTAGAAAGATGCTGTGCTGCTTCTGAGCCCTTTCCATCAAATTCTTTTTCTTCTTTTTCTTGTCCTTTGTTTTTGTTGTCCTTCTTCCTAAACAAGGAAAAAAACAAAATTATATGAATAGGTCAACTAAGAAATGAATACAAAGGTAATATTAGAAGGAAGAAAAAAAAAATCAGTGGCCAGGGAATTATTGATGGCAAGTGCAAATATAATGCTTAGTTAATAAATTTTGATCATCAGTGGAAACAGAAATTTTCAATATGGTAAAAAAGGAAGTCGGGTCCCTAACTGTCAACACTTGTCCACACTCACAGTTTTGTTGGTATGAGTAACAACGCTTATGTAGATCTCAGTTTCAACACGATAACTCACGCAAGCAAAGTTACGCTCTGGACAAGGGCCCAGAGCCAGGCAAGGGTGTTCATAGCCTCCTGACTCACTGAGAGCTGGATGTCTGCCTCAGACCCTTGTGTAAATTTGCTTGAGTGAGTAATCCTATTTAAGTCAAGTCCAATATATCCATAATTTCAATGAGAAATCAGGCATTACAGCCCAAGAATTTGGTTGGATGTGGTCCTACACGCTTTGGCAGAAACAATGTCCCTTCCATGAAGAGCTGCTGTGACTGCTGGTGCGTGCACAGGGCCTAGTTCTCACAGCACGGTACTGTGCAGGAACCAAAGCGTCGCTGCACGTTTTCTGCCCAGCACTACCATGCTTGAAGCTCACTGCTTCTGAAAAAGAACCCAAATGAGGAAATCAGGATCAATGCAAGAAAAGAAAAATCTCCAACTCCTGAGATGAGAAAACTGTTTCTTCTGACTATCTCAGCAAAAGTACCACGGACTGAAAATCTGCTACAAAAACTTCAACACTTAACACTTAAATCTTATCTATCTACTTTGGTAAGATTTAAGCAGATGACCAAGCATTATTTAAGTGAGCATTGTCTGGGTTTTATCAGCAGTATCAGCAGTGCAATATGTGATCAATGGAAAAAACCCTAGAGATACAGTTCCCTAGAGCCCGTCAACTCTATAAACACTCAGGAGAACTAAATTCACATATGAAGATGAAAGTAGAAGAAAATTCAAGTAGCAGACAATACAATAATGTGAAAAGTGCAGTTTTCAGCTACACTGATTAGTGTAGCTGGGAGAAATGTTTGTCCGTATGATCTTGTCTTCCATATTGTTTCTTAACTAAAATCAAATCAATATGAAACATTTTTCATATTAATAATAAGCTGGATGATAACATTGAGATAATGAACCTAATTCTAAAATTAACAGCATTTAAGGTTCATTAAGATATATGGATATAGATAAGTTTATATATTTGGAGCAATATATTGCGAGGCTACTATTCACTCAGAATAGTAGTGGCAATAGGACAGGACATAAAAGTAATGAGAACATGAGTTTAATTTACTTCTGCTTCTCATTAGAGTCTGGCATTAATGCTACTATGGCATTTTGCCATTTTTAAATCTAGTTAATCCTACACAGTAAAACCTCAGTCCAACCAATCATTAATCAGAGCAGCTTTTAAGTTAAAACTCTTTAGTAAGAGTGTATCTAATAACTAGGCACACCTAATGAGGTCAGAGAGATGGAGGACTTGACACGAAGTGGCATTACAAGATGGTTTCAATTATTCTATCTTGTACTTCAAATACTCCCAAATTTTTAACATGAAGGAAGTAGCAGAGGAGGAGAAACAATTTGAAATGACAGATAACGGTGCTAGTTGAGAGACCAGTGGAATCAATTAGAGCTTTACTGGAATTTTGCTATAATATTTGCTAGGCGATCTTAGATTCTGAGTTTTTTCTCTTTATGGACAAATTAACAACAACAAAATAATTTGCACTCAGCATCATGTCTTATTTCTGTGTGCTGTCCTCCAGGAAGTAAAACAAATGATGCTGTAATGTCAAGGTAGTAACAGATCTCTCCTTTTTTCCTCTGAAGACTCTGACATGCAGAGTAAAATGGCACACACCCCACACAGCATCCGTTCCTCAGAACATTATAAAGAAGTAGCCTGCTCTAACGCAAACATCAGATCAAATTGCCAGCATGCTCCCAATGAGATACCTTACAATACAAAGGAGAGGAACTGTGACAGCCTCGAGTGATGTTCTGTGTCATCGTGCAGCCCAGACAGTGCCATGTTGCAGCGGCCCTGCCATCCACGCACCCGTGTCAGCCCAAGGCAGCCGGGAGCAGCGGGTCGGCCACAGGGCAAAACCCACGCCGGTACCGATACCTGGCAGCTTGTCCCGGGGCCAGGGAGCCCCTGGGCTGCTTGCAGGTGCCCTGCAGTACAGGGTGACTTCTCCTGTTTACAGGACAATACAAAATCGCATGGAAAAAGTCCAACCGGTTAGCGCGGCTAGCATGGCTCCAAGCTCCAGCTGCTATTTTAAACAGAAAAATGAATGCAAAAGGTGTTTCTTGGCTAGCAGTTGGCTCTTATATTGTTACTGGAATGCAAGAGCTCAGAGATTAGCAGAAAAAGAGGTAACTATAAAAAGACCACTGAGTTCAAACGAGTGTTGCTGCGGTGCCCGTGCGCAAGAATGTCCATTACACTCAGAGGCTGCTCAGCAGCCAAGCGCAGCGTGCAGGAGCAGCGTCCCAGCGCCTCGCTCCGGGCTCCTCCTCGGCAGCCCTGGTGTTCCCAGGGCAGGAGAGCAGCTCCGGGAGGGACCCGCGTCTCCCGGCACGCCAGAGGGAAGGCAGGGGGAAGCGGCGGCCGCGTGGGCCCAGCGAGCTCCCGCCCGTGAGGACTGTATTCCTGTTCCTGCATATTCCCTCAGGAATACGGGAACTCCTGCTACCTCTTCCCTTCCATGCTAACTAAACACTTCTTCAAATTTATGCACTGTGTTTTTTATTTTCCTTAAAAAGCATTTTTACCTCCCATTGCCTAAAAAAAGGGTTCTGTTCGGTCAAACTCCTCATTGCAATGAAAACATATTACAAATTCAGCTTTGTTGCTTGTTTTATAAACTGCCAGTGAAAAAATCTGTATATTCCCCTAAGCAGCTGTTACCACGATGGCATCTTTGGAGCGTTACTCACAAAGCTTTCCCATGTATTGCTCACTTGTCCACGGCTGGTGGATGCCCAACTAATATGCAGTGAAATATTGCTATTAGCCTGCAAAGTGTAACAGTTTTTAATGGTACAGTAACATAAAACTAATAATGCAATTCCATATTGAATTCCTGAAATGTGGGTGTGTGTATATGTGTATATATGCATGTGTGTGTTTATATATATGTGTATGTATATATGTGTGTATTTATTTATTTGTTTACAGTAATACATAGAGACGTTTTTTAACAGCAATTTAACAGCAATTGCCCATACAGTGCAGAGGAACAGCTATACATATAATTAGGTCTTAAGGGAATTAGTATCTAATTCCCTGTTTTGTCTCATATCCTGAGCTCAAAGTAGTGCATTCTCCCACAGCTTGGACAGCATAGTCCTAACACCGATGGTACTCCTGATACTTCAGAAATAACAAACAGTAAATGTATTCACACAGAAAGAGAGTACAAGATCTTGTCATAGGCACTTTTTCCATGTAGAAGTTACAAAATGTGTCCCTACGAGGCAGTTGGTGATCTTTGCCTTAGCTCTACAGAATCAGTTTAGTTGTCAAGTGACAGTATTTCCTGCTCTTGTGATGGACTAGTCCATTTCTACTTTAAACAGATTGGAAAAACAAAAAACAAAAAACACTATATACATCCACATGAGGGCAGTAAGGATTTACATTTAAAGCTTAAAAAAAAGTTTTTTTCTCTTCTATGGATGACTACTGAATAATGGGGCTTAAGGGTTTGCAACTATTTCTCTTCCCAATGTTTTTATATGCAGAATTTGCACTGCTATCAGCAAAAGCCTAATGGTGTCTCCAGACACCACTGGCAGACCTTTGCGCTTTTTTGTTTCTTCTGCCTTTCATTCACCCTTGTAGGAGCTAAATGCTGTGTTCCTGTAAATCATTCTCATATGGCTGCATTTCTAATTTAGACCCTGTGGATGGCAGCATTTCCTCCACATGATAAGCAAGAAATGTTGCCACACGCAAGTGGTATCGCTGAAAGACAGCAGATATGGGGTGAACTAATAATGACCAAACATTTTTGTATGTGTTTGTGTTGTCTCCAGTGTATAGGTAGCTGTCAGAAGGAGGCAGGTCTACTAAGAGGCACGTAAACATAGCTCAGGGCTTGCAGTGCTGTTCTGTGTGCAGACCCTGCAGCAGGGCCATAAGGCAGCCGGCAGGAGAGGAGTGGGGCTCTCCGCAGGAGAATGAGCAAAGCGCAGGAGGACAGTGACATGCTCAAAGGAGGTGTCACTATGCAGCAGAGGCAGAAGGGAACTCATTAAATGCCAACGTCATGATTTCTTGCACAGAGAAGTTCATAATCAGCCCACTGTACTGAGCGATGGATGAAAACACAACCTGGACCTGTACCAAAGACTTAATACTTATGTTTTGGATACTCAAACTGCCAGAGGAATGCACAAATTGTAAAAGATCTTTTAAACATATAATGAATGAAAGAAAAACTCCCTTGCTACAAAGTCAATCTCTTTCAAGTGCATGATTTACAAACCAACACTGGCAAATGGCCCTCAAGCAGAGAATGAAAAGAATTTTCATAATGTAGCACACTGGGGCTGCAGGCATCACTAGCAGATGAAGAATACACAGCAGTTTTGTTAGCAAGGCTCTAGTTTGCAGTTGTTTTTTAATGTTAGCAAAGACAGGCTGAAAATGATTCAATGTGTGCTACAGGACGAGTATGACATGGGGGAAATCAGCCAAACTAAAATAGCCATTTTGGTTAAGGAACAGAAGAGATTGAAACTTGGACAGCGACACAGATAAACAAGGCAGGCAAGCTGAAAAGATGGGCCGGAAGGGGTCAAGTAACAGAAAACCATCCCTTATTTTCCTGGGTGAATTTCTGAGGTCTTTCAAAGAAGTCTTGCATTCTCGTATTTGTCTTGAAGATGACAGAAAGGATGCTGTGAACATGCACACAAACTCCCCAGAAGACCACTTTTAATGCCAAGTTTTAAAGAATCAGACTACGTCAGAATTTATAAAGGTGGATTAATGAATTGCTGAAAGTGCCGAAATACGGTAACCATGGACACCATAGAAAAGCCACAAACTGTTTTACTCTTCTTTCTTCATTTGCCAGGGTTGGCCTTAAATATTTAGTGAAAAGAGATAAAAATAACTTAATTATAGGCTGTATCATAACTGATACAAAAATGAGCAAATGACAGCATTTCTTCAATTTGAGAGTGCTTGATTTTTCAAACTTATTGGTAATATTTTATAGTTTTTGGTGCAGTGTTAATAGCTAATGGAATATATTAAGCATATTTCTGGCCTTTTGAAATTAATAAAACTATCAGAATAATAGATTGTGAAAATAAATTCCCTTTGGGCACAGCTGAATATTTTTAGCTGATTCTTCTCTATTTGATTTGTTTTCTTGATGAAAATCAGAGAAATTTCTGTCTTGAATAGACTTTGGGTACTTGTACAGTAACACTGTAAAAGTGGACACCCTTGCTCTGGTAATGCACATCTAACTCAGTTAATATTTTATCTAGTTCTTCTCAGACAGAATTCTTGATATTTTAATTTCAGCTCTCACTTAATCACTTCACAAGTTTGGATAAATGATTGTAACCCTTTCTATATAACATTGTTTGTATAATAGCACCAAATATCAACTACTGAAATGAAAGCTAATTTAAAAGAATCAATAATTCCTCAACTAAAATAACTATTAAACTATTGCAAATCTGTATATCAATCCCACTGGCTTTGCCAATGTAAAATCTTTAAAAACATCCACTAAGAAATTAAAAGTTTCACTAATCACGGTGAGATAAGTAAGTTAATATACAAAGTCTTTTCCTCCCAAGGTTTTTCATTTGTCTTGAATAAAAAAAAATGTAAACAGCTTCAGACATTGTCATTTTTTAAAAGAGATACGGAGTCCCGCGTAAAACCCAAGAATTTAGTGGATTTTCCCTCTTTAAGTTGGGGCAAATTCACTGCGAAAAGAGTCCTCTTACACTGGTGAAATGCTATGCATTTTCCACAATACGATTTTGCAATTTATACAGTAGATGGCAGCGAGATATGAAAACTGGCCTGCGCCCCTAGTTATTAACCTCCTTTCATCCATTCAAAGAACATTAATTTTTCTTTACAGATGCAGCCATTTACTCTGCCTAGGACATAAACTAACATATCTTGCTCTTTAAAGAATATTAAAATTATAGTTAGGACATCACATACGTGAATTCATAGAAGAAAGAGAAAAAAAAACACACGGGCAGAAGAGGAGAACCAGGAAAGTCAAGGTGACATGAAAACGTGTCAGAAAATTCTTTTAGGTGAAATATATTTAACTCAATGCTATAGATGTTTAAATAATGGGTCCAATAGTATAGGTGTTTAAATAATGGATCTAGTCCTCATTTCAGTCATGAAATGCAGGTGGGTCTCCCATGCTGCCCAAATGTTTATCTACCGTTAGTTCAAAATTCAATGATATGAGTATCACCTGCACAGGGGATACTCCCTAAGATAAGAATAAATTCTTATCTTAGCCACCACCCTGTCAGATCAAATGCTCTGCAAGCAGAGCCAAGGAAAATATTTCCAATGGAAGATTTGGGTTTGTTTATTTTTCTTCCTTTCTGACGATATATAAAACAAATCTCAAAATCATAAAAATGTTTACATACAGTCAAAAATATGTAACCATGTGCAAAAATATTTTGAAAAGTTCAACACTTTTCAACAACATACCCTATACCAAAGGATCTAAATTTAGCTTTCAGAGAGCGTGGGCCAAGGCTGTGCTCCCTGCAGGCAGGTCCTCATCTTGCAGGCAGCGAGAAGAGCTGCGTGGCCACGGACGGCTCCGCGCCAGCCCCAAAGAACAACCCAGTCCAGCTGTTTAACTAGCGCAGAGGGAGCTGCTGTCTTTGAGCCTCGGTCCGCCTGGATTTAAAGGATAACCTGAGTTAAATGGTGCTATTCCTAAACAGTGAATTTCTTGTCGCTGAAATAGGAGTATTTTCTCCAGGTTGACCATGAGAGCTCTTTGACTTACTGCACACCTGAAGCTCTAATCCTCATGAGAGTGCCAGGCTGATTTATACTCCTTCCAGTCACTTCCACAGCCTTTATCTACAGCAAGGTATTTACTACTAGGAGCAGGAAAAGTACACTTCTCTCCCTAATTCTTAATTGTTTTTTTCTCTGATATCAAACTAATGCTGCACACCCATTTGGAATAAAAACAAATAGATGTAGCACCCCACACAGCACTTTATCTTACTGCAGCATTTGTTTGTGTATCAGTACCATCAGATTGCTGTCACAATTTTAGAAACAGCTTTTTGGAACCACGTCATTTAAAAACTCTTTTCTGTTGTTGTTTCTTGTTCATGTGGAGAATATTCTACAATGAAGTTGTGAACAACAAATTAGTTGACTGGGTTCTTCTAACTATGATCTCTGGACTATCTTTTGCTCTGCTTTCTTCTTTGAGAAAGATGCACAGGAAGGTCTGCAAGGAGGTGAGCCAGGGCGAGCTGGGCAGGTTCTCCTCCCCAAAAGTGCTGCACCTGAAGTGTTTCTAGCAGGAGCATTTCCCACACCTGACCCCATCCTGCATTTTGGGATGGTGATGGGATGGCCATGTGCATGCAGGATGTGGCAGCACAGGCTTCCCAGGGTGCTGCTGGCTTTTCCTGTCACCGTGGTACTATTTCTCTTGCTGCAAACATGGTACAGAGAAAGCCCAGGAAATGAAGAGCTGGATTAAAGACTGAGTTTCACCACTCTAGGGGAAGTTCTTAAAATTTAAGAGATATATTGATTGCAAGTGAAAAGGACATCTAGTCAGATCTCCTAAATAAAAATGGACAAAAGACTTATTTTCATATTGCTAATGAGGCTAAGAACTTGTTGGAGATATATATCCATTCTAGAACTGATGACAAGAAAGAAAGACCCACCACTTTCTCCGGTAACTGTTCCAGCAGTTAAACATATGCCAAATTCCCAATGTAAATTTTAATATCCAGATATTACTTATGCTTATGCTATTCTCTGCTAAATTAAAGGACTTGGGTTTTATACACTGTAGACAAATCTCTGCTCATCATCTTTTTGAAAAGTTACATTTATGGCAGTCTTTGTGCTCCTTTCTATGAAGCTTATTTTCTAACGCTCACCTAAACCTGGTGGCTCTTACCTGCACCCTCCTCAGTTTTTCAGTATATTCTGTAAAATGCAAGTCCCCATCTGGATGTTACAGTTCAGCTCGTATATAGGAGAAAATTGTTTTCTTGTGCTTTTTTCATTGCTTCCTGTTATTACTAGGCAAGAATTGTATTTCCACTTATTTTCACAACTAAAGTTTCTTCTCGGGAGCTTTACCTTATAGGAGCACTGGAGATATGCATTCTCCTCTGCTAATTCTTCTCCATGTATAACTTTATGTTTACCTACATTAAAATTAACTTTTCCTGAACGAGGACTAGATTTTTCTTTAGGTCTAGCCTAGAGTACTTATTGCGTACCATTACTAGTTTTTGTATTATTCAGAAATTTAAACCATATCATTATTTAATTTTATATATAATTATGTAATTCATAAATCATAATTTTTATATAACTGACTGAAACAAATATATTAAGGCAACCATCACTTTCTCTAGATATCCAACTGCCATGTATTTTGATTTAATCTCGTGGTAAAGATAAGAAAATTTTAGAGATCAATATAAGTCTCAACTCTGAATACCCTTACTTCACAGTAGTTATTCCTGTTCTGGACTTCTGTGAAGTTTTTATTTGTTACATTTCTATAGATGTAAATATTAATCCAAATATTAATAGATTATGCATAAGCTTTACAGAAATTAATTTATAGGCTACTGTGAATATACTATTTGCTAGTAAAACTCAAAAAAAACCCCACAATCCTTGGTGCCATTTAACTCTTTGTCTCTAACAAATTTCACACCAAAAGTTTCAAAAAAAAGAAAAAAGAAATTTTTTATTTTTATCACAGATCTTAGGAGCAAAAGCAAAAATTCATTCTTTCCCTCTCTGAGGTGGGAGGTATTTGGGGAATAAATGATCTGCAGCATATCTGTTATGACAGCCTAGGGCTTCACGTGCTCTCAGCACTGCATGGCTCTTCTTCCCCCTCACATATAGAGCAGCTGGATAAAACCTTGGCCTCACATGGTATAAGAAGCAATATAACATGATATTGAATAATACAAATGGGGTGGGCAAATTAGCTTCTTATCGTGATACCTGCAAAAAAGACAGCACTATAATTTTCACCATCAGTTTAAATTATATTGAAAAAACCTTTTTTTTCCATGCATGAATTATTTTTAGGTATATATTCACTGGTAAATATGATGAAAAATGTGTGAATGCTTTCTTAAGAAGAAAAAGAATATATGAGAGAAACACAGCATGTAGCTTAAAGGCCACTTGCCATAAAAGGCTTTTCCTGACTGGAAGTTACAGATGTACTTTAGAAACAGATGTACATCAAAGACTGTTGATTAGAAGCACAGATAGAAGTAATTATCAGTTTGTTTTTTTTTCAGAAAAGAAATTCTTTATTCTAATACCAATAAAACCAATAAAACCTTAGTATGTAAAGAATGATTCTGTGGGTTCAATTAACCATATGAAAAACATAAATGTATATACATATGCTATATAATGCTCCATATCATCACATTCATACAGAAACTTTGGGTGAGCTTCTGATGGATACGAGATCTTTACTTCATTATTTTGTGATAGTAGTAGCTTAAATACATTGCAGAACTGAAAGAAATGAAATGTTCAAGCTTTATTTTGAGATTAGAAACAAAATGGCTTGTGTTAGCTATTCTCTGCAGGCCACACACACTTCTGGTGGACCTGCCTGCCCTGAATGTGGGACAGTACCACAAGTCCCTGTCCTTGCCAAACTAGTAATTGGCCACAAAGGCTACATCTTATGAATAAACTAAAGTAGGCACAAATTTGAACACTGCCCTGAATAGTTATTAGTTATTAGCAGTTATAACTTATTAGCAGGTTTCCTGGAATATTTCTAACCTTTGCCAACTAGTAACTCTCCCAAGATTGGGTTGGGGCAGCCTGGGTTACTCAGTTAACAGTACAACTGAGGTCAACCTGCCTTGGTGAGGAGGAGAATGGACACCAACTAAGGCCATAAGGGCGAAAGAACAAGTCTAGCTTGTTTCCTTTACTTGTAAAGGCATAACTAAATTACATAAGGCCAATTAAAAAAAAGCCAGATATCTGATAATTAAGGCATATCCAGCTAGTATGAATTCCATTAATCCTTAAAAAGCACGACAATTCATACTAGTATAAAATTCACTTTGTGTCCTTCTTTCCTCAAGAAAGACCCTACTGTCAATGCAGTACCTCAGGTGAGTCAACTGATTCCATAAATGTAACTCCCTACAGCTGAAGAGCCTGAGGTGAACCAAGTTGTAGATGCATGCTTTTATCCTAAAGCTGAAGCAAACTAGGAAAAAAAAACAGTATTTCCACCAGTGCAGAAAGCAGAGAATGAGTCAGGGTAGAACAACCATGTATACCCACCTTGTGGCATTAATATTGCATCAATTAACATAATTTTATTGATCTTCTGTATATAAAGACAAAGACTCAAAAGTGTTTTGATTAATGAAAGCATCATAGTTTCCTGTACACTCTTCCTTGTACCTCAAGATCAAGAGATGTTTAAAGAAAAATTACTGTAACTCTTCAGTCATGACTAACTTCAAATGAGTATCTGCTTTCAAACTGAGCAGTTGTAATAGTTTTAGATGCATATGTTAGGGAGCCTCTGGTCTAGAACAAATAGATCTAAAAAAGGCAAGTGCAGGGTCCTGTGACGAAGATGACTGAGGGACTGGAGCATCTATATTATGAGGAAAGACTAAGTAGGCTGAGCCTGTTTAGCCTAGAGAAGAGAAGATTGAGAGGAGGCCTGATCAACATGTACCAATAACTGAGACGAGAATGTAAAAAGGATGGGGCCAAACTCTTCTCTGTGGTGGCGACAGAAGGAGGGATAATGGGTATAAATTGAAACACAGGTAGTTCCATCTTCATGTGACAAAGAACTTCTTTCCTGTGAGGGTGGCAGAATCCAGGAACAGGCTGCCCATAGAGGCTGTGGAGTCTCCTCTGGAGATCTTCCAAACCCGCCTGGATGCCACCCTGTGCCCCGTGCTCTGGGTGTTCCTGCTGGAGCAGGGGGGTTGGACTAGATGATCTCTAGAGGTCTCTTCCAACCTCAACCATTCTGTGATTCTGTGAAAAACAGAGATTCAAGTGTGTAAGTACATACTCTAGCTGGAGTGATGCTGTTTTGTACACTGCAAGGAAGTATTTATTTGAATCGGTCTTGATTAAGTGATTATCAGCTTCTCACAGTGAAGTAAGTTGATCTCTAGTGAAAACTGCTTATTTCACTGTGTATCAAATACTCATTTCTTAGCCAGTGCCTTTCTCATGATCTGTTCCATGTGCTGACTGGAACAGTGCAAGTAAACTTTAGATAATAAGATGTTTCCCTAACCTGATTTCATCAGAAAAGATAAAGCATTATTAGCCATTTGAGAAGAAATTTATATAATATAGATAAAGCATGTCTCCGTGATTTGCCTATTTTTATTGCAGGCAATTAAAATCTCTATTAGTGAGAAACTGCCAGTAGAATTCACCTCTGTCAGTACTATGAAAACATCCCCAGTAAAAAAAATGTTCTCTGATAATTTCTGTTGTAATGATGTATGCATTTTAGCTTTTTACTGCATATTATTGGTAACTTAGTTCCTAAGAGTCCTTTTGCAGAGTCAGAAAATAGTTAAGAAACAAAAAGTGGGTGATATCTCCGCTGAGAAAACTTCAGAATGTCGTGCAATTCTTATTTATATGAAACTACTGAAATAGAAAAATGCTGCCAGTACAAAACAAATATGCTATATAGAGAAATAACTTTTAAAATGCACATTAGAACTTAACATAAACACCATACCATAAATTAAAGAGTTGGACAGCTAATGCACAGTCTGCTTTTAAAAGGAAAATACTTTAGTTATTTGGAAATTTGTAGAACACTGAAAATAATTTCATCATGTTAAACTACTCATCAGTTTCTGTGTGGCTATACCCAATAGACAAAACACACAGGAACATTTAGAAGTAATTTATGATATAAGTATAATAAAGCACACACTCATCGTCAGGAAATACGTCTATTTAGATAAGCGGCCATAATATTCCTTGTTTCCAGTGGATACAATTATATGAATTATAAACAACACATTACTTTTAAATACTTCTGACTTAATAAATGAGATAGATTGATTTATTTTTGAAAATCTAGGAAAATACACAAGCAAAATTCTTGTGAATCAAGGCCTTTCATGCCAAGTCTCAGCTAGGAGGGAATTTTTATGACTAAGTATGAATTCCTGAAAAACAAGGTTTATCACGGAAAAATTGGCAAATCTTCCACAGTCTTTGCTCTAATAGGCGCCGCTATAATGGATTGCAGATCTAGCGAAGGCCAGGAACAGAAGCTAAAACTAACACAGAACAATGCGATATATTATAAAGGGGGAGGATTTTTTTTCCTTTTATTTAATGGTAAAAGATGGCACAAATTTCAATCCATAATTGAAATAATGAAGAACTTTACTGGTCTGATCTCATTATTTCTCCAAAATATTGTTTTGATAAGTGATTCAGTTGTGAAAATTTATCTGCCAGTGAAAATATGACCTTTTTTGAAGACTTGATATATTCTCTTTCTATGTGCAAGTATTATTGCTAGGGATAATAACTGGGCTTTCAAACAACAGATCAGATGTATGACATTACTGTTAGCACAATTTTGTTCATTCCATGCTATCCATAAGTCTTGAAAAATGCTCTGATCCTCAAATTTCAGAAATCTTTATAAGCAGAGATGCATAATGTTACTGGCTGCAGGAGATAGCTGGTTCCTCAGAGAGAAGAAGAAAGCACCAGCAATGTGACACACCGAGTAACACGAGCCCCAGATGAACCCATGAAGGATGGCTACAAGAGTTGAACAAACTTATATGTTCCCTTTCCCAAGAATTTTCACCACTGTACATGAAGCCTGGGAAAAATCAGGTACCTGACTACTAGTCATTCCTGGGGATGGCTTTGCAAATGGGTTTTTGCTGAGGAATTTTAGAAATCTTAAGATAGTTTTCTTTTTGCACAAAAGGGATGGCCAGATTTTTGTGTCATTGAAAATGCATTAAATAGCCTAGCAAGGCAAAAGCAAGAGACATGGATTGAATTTGCAAGTCCTGCAAGTACTGCATGAGACCTGACGGGTCAGAAATGCTAAAGGAACCTCAACAGAAGGGCCTCAAGGAAAGTGAAGAAAGAGCAGAGTTTCAACTGACCAACTGATCACAGGTTTCATGCTAAAACCAGAATATCTGCTATTGCATGGCCACGTGCATCTGATCTGTTGGTGATATGACAAAAATGAATCTACATTTTTTGCAATGCCAATCTACAATATCGATTATTTGTAAAGAGTTTGCCTTTGAGAAACTTGTAGTTTGATCGCAAATCATCCAAAAAAATGTGCATCACTCCACATCTAATTTAAGTGCCTTACAAATCAGGTGCACGGCATCCTTATTTGATTTATCCTGTGCTTGCAATTATAGAAAGTGATTGCATATTTTTGCTTATGGCGTCCAATTATCGATGGCTTTGAAAGCCTAGCCCATAATGTTAGCTCCAATAGATCAAAGCCTGTGTGGACACTAATTTCAGATAAAATAACTGGAGAGGTGGCAGAATCTCATTCCATGTCTTGCATACCTGCATTTTTTAGATTGCTTTTTTCACAAATTGCTATCACCAGACCACGTTCTGAAGTACATGCTCTGTCGTCTTTGGGAAAAGAAACGGAAAATGTGTTTCCTAGTGCTTGAGAAGGTTCAGAAGAGATGGGCATCTGTTAATATTCTGGGCTGATGCTCAGTATTTCAGCCAGTCATTGTTCTAATGCAAATTCTAAGAGTTTATTGCAGATGTTCATCTGAATATAATGTAGCCAAACCATCAGGGGTTGTTTTTCACAGTGAAAGACTACACACAAATAAGACTGTGGGTTCAGCAAACATTTTTAAAAGAATTTTGAATATAGTGACTACCTGTCAGAAAAATACACCCAAACACCCATCTTTCAGAAGTAGGTGTTGAAAAGAGTAAAATGTATGGTAGCTTAGAAGTCAAGATAGCAGTTTGCTAATGAATCTCAGGATTTTATAGTGATATTTGAAGATAGGAGATATCTTTTCAAGTTCTGTAGTTATTTGTTATTATTGTTGTTGTTTTTGCAGAAAATCAGAGACAGATGTAGAATAGAGGGCACTGTAGAATACAGGGCATATTTTAGAACAGTAAAATCAGAAAAAAAGTACTACTAAATCCCAACTATAAGGACAGAGTGCCCACAGTGTAAAGAAGAGCACTATTCAGCCTTTTGATAGATTGAAGTAACAATTACAGATATTTTGTTGGTATCACTATATCCTAGGTAGCTTTTCATTAAAAAAAATGCATAACTCTCTCCATGTTTTTAGCACTTCTTCCTGAGTTGTCCTCAATGTCCCAGTGAGGTTTAGTGCTCGCTTCAAGTCATATAAATTGTCCCTCCCAAGCTGGACAATGTCTACAGCTAAATATCAAGTGCTCCAAACTATACAGCCCAAAGCAAATGTATAAGCAATAAGAACACCATCAACTTTCCACTTCTGACAGCATACTCACTTCCAAAGACATGGAATAAACCACAATTAATAATTATCTCACTGTCACTTCATATTGTATTTTGGATTCAAACTGTGTTTATATAAATTGATGGAGATTTCCTACTGTAAGCTATACAAATATATCTCAATTATTTTATGTAACTATTAAAAATGAAATGGTATCACCAAACAACAAAATTCTGGTAGGCAGAAAAAAAGGGATATTTTCAGTCTAAATGAGTTACATCAAGGAATTTATTTCATAGACTGGAAGCAAAAGCAAAATTGAAATAGCGAATATCACATTAAGCGGTAAATATTTGAGGCACACAAAGTGGAAATGTCTGGTTATTAATCTTCCACCACCACAAAAAACATAATAAAATAAAAAGCACAGGAAACAGAAGGACACCGGGAAACTAGTGGAGATCTAAATGAAGCTAAACAGGAAGAACTGTTTCAAAGATAGAAATAAAGGGAAGGCAGAGATAATGGTACATGGGCATGCTGGTCACTTTATGTTAGGTTTTTTTTAAACCATCCTCAAAATAAAGCAATTACCTATTAATTATATTATTTTTAAAAGGAAGTATTGTAATTATTGTATTGAAGCACAGGGCAGAAGTCTGACAGTACATTATACATGTCTCCTAAATTCAGCTACTTTGAAATTTCAGCTTTTGGTAGAGCCTCAACTTGGGTAACTGCCTGGAGGTCTCCTTCGCAGCAGGCACCGGGCACAGCACCTTTACCAGCGCTTCTGCCGCTGCATGTGACTCTGAGCGCAGTCGAGCGCAGCCAAAACAGACCACTGGAGCTCGTCTCAATGCTGAATTGACAGTTGCTCATGAGATTTGAAAAGAGCCTTTATGAAATATTACCAGACATTTTTTTCCTCAAATAACATTAAAAACATATCAAATTTTCTTTGTGGCTGCGTTAGCTAAGTTAAACAAAAATCAGAAGTAGAAATATCCCAACAAAAATGCACAGTTTGCACAACAGCTCCATCTCCTCTCCAAACTACATTATTCCATTGAAACTCATTTATTGTAGTAACCAGGAGACGGAGTTTTAATGTTATTTACCAGCCACATCTTGACATTTAGAAAAATAGCTGTATATCAAGTAACACAATTGTACACAGTACAATAAGAAGATAATCATACAAAACAAAACACAATCCATTAACCACCATTTAAATATTTTCATATGCTTCTGCAATTTTAGTTTTAGTCAGTACAGGAAGCTCCAAAAACTGCAAAAAGAGATTGTTTTGATGGCATAATTATAAGGTAAAGTTTTAGATATTTCTATCAGCTAATGAAATGTTTACCACTTCTTTTTAAGGGTAAGATAAAATAAATCAGCTTGAAGCATTTCTGCAATAATGCGGAGACATATTTGAAGTCAAAGTCTCACATTAGAATTCAGGAGGTGTGGGTTAATAATCTGACTATTCAAAAACATACTGTGCTATCATTAGCCCCAGTCTTGTGGAATTTCCAAGTACCTACAATACGGAAATCTGTCTGGTCTCTCGCTGTGCTTTTCACTATTCCACTGCCTCATTTAGATCTTTTAATAATATATTTTAAAATTCTTCAAAATAAATTGATTACAGTTTTGCTGATATCTGGCAATAGCAAGATTAGCACAAATGTCGTATTGCCTAATGGTGTCAAACCCAATTACTATACCAGAGTTCAAAAATACCAGAGGGATTTGGAATTGGCAGTTTTTGAAAAAGTTTTTGAAAAAAAAATCTCTTAAAACACACTTAAAATCTTTTTAAAATATTCTCTTCAGTAGCAAAAATTCAAGTAGAGAACTACTCAGTAGAACAATTTCCAGTATGATTTTCAAGAGAGCTCAGCACTTCATAATTGAATTTGGTGAACCTGAGTCACAGAACTTTCAATGTTCAGTTCACTAATAGTTAAAAATATGTCTTATTCTAGCTGCAAATATTCTCTTGAACCCCCAAATGGGATTTATGCAAACATTTTACTTTTAGACATATATTTCATACTATATTAAAAAAAAAACAAACGGGGTGGGCTTTTATGGATAACATGGTAAGTTTTAGGCATAAATGAACAACACAAGAGATTTCAAACTTATTCAAAACAATTTAAGCACATACAAAATATTAGTTCCAATGTCCTAGCCAAATGTGTTGAGAGTTATAAAAATCAAAGTAGAATAATAAATGCTGGCTCTTAAACTACAGTAACTCAAACAAAAGTGTTTCCAAATTTTAACATTATACACACAACTTAATACTTAATTTCCAGCTCTTTTTCCTTTAAAATAAAGCTAGTCTCTAATAAACATTGCTTGAAGATTCAAGTAAGGGACATCCAGATCTGATCATTATTATTTCTTAAATCTGTCAGGAAAATACTCCAAAAATTCCACTTTAGACAAAGTTTCTCTTGCACTTATCTTTATAAGTGTAAGATCATCGTAAGTACATTTTAGCTCCTTTTAAAAAGGAAAATGTGCTTACTAGCACAGATGAGACTATGAAGCTTGTATTTACTTCTGCCAAGTGCAAACAATTTTCCTCTGAGTTATTACTGAGTCATATAGCCAACAATAGTAAGTGTTATCACTTCATTTTCTGTAAATGTTTAAATTTGAAACCTCCTACACTTTCTCCTTGCAACTATTCTGAATGTTTAGAAAAGCAGAAGTCTTGGTTTTGAACTGTCACACCCTTGGCTGCTGGGTGGCATCTTTATTGTTCAATGGACTTTTAAAATGTGCAGCTTTTGATAAACTTGTTCAGCTGAACATGAACATTGAAGTAGTGAGATAATCGTATAATCAAATTAAATGTTCATATAACACATGTGTGAGCAGAATCACAGAATGGTTGAGATTGGAAGCGACTTCTAGAGATCATCTAGTCCAGCAGGGACACCTAGAGCACGGGGCACAGGGTGGCATCCAGGCGGGTTTGAAGATCTCCAGAGAAGGAGACTCCACAGCCTCTCTGGGCAGCCTGTGCCAGGGCTCTGTCACCCTCACAGGAAAGAATTATTTTCTGAAATTCAAGTGGGTAATTAAAAAAAGCTACTTTTTTAGTAAGAGAATTTAAATATAATGAGAGACGTAAGTATTTTACTCTGTATCAGGAAGTTAATAAAGGATGTGGAAAATTTGGCTCTGCCAAAACTGGATCTAATTCATTCCATTTGAGCACACAGAATTACACCTATTTAACACAGATGAAGCTGCTGACAGGAACCAAGGAAGTAAATAACCAGCTATTTACTTTGTTTGAAGGATATTGTGCTTTTCTTCTTTTCATGGCCTAACCTAGAATATGAATTTCCAGTCTTCTCAAATTAGCATGCTGGATTAATGCATTGAAATGTGTTTTCAGTACTACCACTTGATTTTTTGCTGCTGACTAGGTTTTATTTAAACACAATGAAAACAAGCTTGTTGGAAATATGCCAGATCTACAGTCTTTACAAGACTAACATTCCTTTCTTTACAAAATATATGCCATTTTTTTTTGTAAACTGAAATACATCAGAGTTTTCAAATGCGTGCCTAAATGAGACACAGAGTTTAGATCAACGTTAAAACTCTATACCAGCATCTTTAAATAAGTTCCTTTTTGCATTGGATGTCATGTGCAATTCTGACAACCCTGTTAATTCAAAAATCATGAGCTAGCCTCTATATCATGAATAAAATGTAAAACCACCACATTTTAAAGGAGTATTTCATTTCCGTGCATTTATTTTATTTTTGGTGTTGAAACATTCAGGGGCTCTGTGTTTTCAGACATTTTCTTGCAGCCATAAGGACTAGAAAAATTACCTAGAATATCAAAACTGTTATTATGAGGTGAATCAAGCAGCTGATCTTTAAGAAAAATAAGAATTATCAGGGAACTGGTGACAAAAATGCTCAGAGAAAGCAATACAGAAAACTCCCACTAATGATCTTATTACTACTTTGCTGTCTTTACTGAAAACTCTTGGAAAGTGAAGAGATGAAACCTTTTTAAGAGTGATTGCAATAAAAGGGTCACAGGGTAACATCCCAGACTGTTAAGGGCTCTGGCTCTGGAAGGACTGGAGCTTCTGTAAGTGCCCCTGCGGGACTGAACACCCCTGTAGGGTTCAGTCCCTTTCCTTTCCATCACTATAGCAATTTAATAACAACAATATCCTTCATTTCCAGAAATCTTGTTCCATCGTCTGCCATTTTTGATGAAATCAGAAGCTCAGATTTTCTAAACTGCACTGCTCTTAGTATACTGGCCTTCCCTCCATTCTCTTCCTTAATATTGTCTTAATTCTCAGTGATTAAAAAAAATAGCATGAGGGGCATATCAGGTAGACAAAGCAGCTCAATTCCCTGTAAACTGGCATGACAGTGTTACCTCATTTTGGACAGTTCTAGAAACTTTACATAACTGATTGTACACTTGGATGAAATACTACATCACAGAAAAAAAATGAAATGTGCACTTATCAATAGATCCTACAGCCTGCTTTAATAGCTCTGGCAGGTGATACGGAGAGCTGACTTGGGCAATTGTCTGAGACTTTTAGATTAGTAGTCTATAATCACCAGGTTGGGGGTGAGCATGGTGGGGCGGTTTATTATTTAAAATCATTTCTTCTATTTTCTCCTTTATTTTTCTTTTACTTGTTAGCCATTTCTCCTTCTCTGAAACAGACAGAGACTCCAAAATCTCTCAATAAAGTGTGAATTATTTTAGTTATATTCTGGCTCCTACTTCAAATTCACAATCTTAATTTAAGACAATCAAGAATTTCTTCATTTTATAATTTTATATTTGTATTTTATACATTTATGAAAACAATGAGATCTGAATATTCTATGGAATAACTAATGACTGAAAAATGGTCACCTTTCTTCTCATTTAAATCAGTCTTGCAGAATGAAACTTTACTCACTTTAACAGAACTTCTCTTGATCTGATACAATAGGTATGAAGATGATCAGGCTCATTAAAGCTCAAGTCAAATAGGAACTAATATATGGAACAGCACTGACTTATTCCAGATGAGGATGTCACCCAATGAACTAGGATGTGAATGCCTTATAAACCAGAGTCACAATTTATGACACTGACAAAACAGGGAAGGGGTCAGGAGAAGGATGTTTCCCTTTTGAGAAACACAGATTTCTTTGATCTCCTTGAAAAAAATAATTTAAATGGTTAGAAAAAAAATATATTATTCTTTCACAACAGACTCCACCCAAAGACATTATGAAAAAGATGCATGAATCAACATTTTTAGAGTCTGAAATTTTAAGGAAGACTACTTATTTAATAAAAAAAATCCAGTGGAAAGAAACATTCAGCATGTTATAAAACCTCTTATGAAATACATTGCCCTTCTCTGGGCCATCTCTGTTACTGAATTCTGCAGAAATAATGTCCCTGTCCTCCTTTCCATTGCCTCAGCTGCAAGAAAAATGAACCTCATTTCACAATAATTTTCCATCTATATGTCAGTGGTCTCTTGCTCTCCTCTGAGAACAGGCATTACTACAACTTATGCTCAGACTGGCTGAGGAACCCATGAGGAAGGGGTGGCGGCAGAATAATCATGTACTGCCTACTAAAGCTGAAAGCGTCTATTCGTAAGAGCTCAAGAGAATATATATATCTTTAATCATCTCCAATGACTATGAAAACTGATTGTGACATCTGAATGTCAGTATTTTATGCTATGAAGTTGACATAGTCCACAATGATTTCCAAATAAACCTCCTTTTGCTTTCAGACTTAGTGCTCTATATTCTGCTGTGGCGCCTTCTTTAAATGAGAAACCTTCCATTTCCTATTCTAGGGGTCTAATCAGTGCAAAAAATATCTGCCCCAAACCTGACACAGGACTTGCTCACTTCTAATATAGATATTAGAAGGAACATATAGTAAAGAAAGATGTAACAGAATAATCTGGTCCACAAATTCAGAGCAAAAATACAAAGCTGGGGAACTATACTCCCCCACACCAAACCATGGTCCTTTATCACGAATTTCCTACTTCATGTCCTGAAAGCATTTTATCTAAGCAGCACTGCTCAGTCTAGTAAATGTTGTTTCTCAGCAGAGTTAACTCTCTTGCCCAGCATTATGGGAATGCTTTAAAATCGTTTCTCTTTCTGGGAATAGCTATTCAACCGCAGCTCTGATGCACGTATTATTTTAGACACACTCAGTGTAAGTCAGATTTTAAGTCAATGGGAACAAGTTGGAGAAACAACACGTGTGGATAGGCTTTACCTTTTGTATTCATCAAACAAAACCATTAAGACACAATTATGCTTTTTTTTTTTTTCCTCAGTACTGATGTCTAAAGAGCCAAATAATATAAAGAGGCCACAATGAGATATTTCTCATTTTCTTGCTCTCTCCTCTTTATTGCATTTTCTGTTCTCCAGGGTTGTCCTTTCTGGTTGTGGGATGGGACAAGCCATTTCTGCAGAATTCACTTTGAATCCAGGCTGCTGTCCTGGATTACCTTAGTTTGCTGCTATCTATCAAGCAAGTAGGCAATGGAATATTCAAAATCATTCTCCATAGTAAGAAAAATAATGTAAAGGATACAGGCAGGCTGTATCCAATTACAGTAATATAAGGTGTATGTAACTGCATGTACACTGATAGCTTGCTACAATAAAGAGTGCAATATATGCTTAGACAATTTACTCTGCTTTGGTATTGTGCAAGGAGCATGTACACGGTTATGGCTCATCTGTAAAGTTTTAACTCCTTAAACTGATGATTTAACTGCTGGCAATATCGTATGTATTCAAAGAATCTTAATTCTTATAGAAATAAGCTGGTGATGATCTAGTTGGCTAGAGATCACCAATCCACACTTTCAGAAGACATCCCAACATTCAGAGTCATATTATAGCTCTCTTAAAGATCATGAGACAGATGGATAAATACCACTTATTGTCTAAATATTATTGATACTAACATTTATAAGGACAATATTATGATGAAATTTTTATGTTTCAGCCACAGTTGCTATTACTTATGGAGTAACCTGCCATACCTAGTACATGTACTGTCGGAAAGATTAAGATTAGCTATACAAAAGATGAGAAGTATCAGAAACACTCGTCTGAAAATCCTGTTTGGATGTGGTCCTGCATCCATGTTGTTCAAATGAATAATACCTGTATATATCTATTATGTCTATTACTCAAAGAGAGACTTCTGCGTAAAGAAATGACTTAGCAAATCTTAGAATCTTTAAAAATAAGCCTAGGCAGACTGCTCTTCCCCGCACTCAAAACAGATTGCTGCCTAGATGTTCCAAACAGGGCCCATGGTTTGGGAGAATGTATGCACAGAGTTGTGCTTTACTGACGCTTAGGGAGAAAGAATAATCTTGGATAGGTGAAACAGTTTCTCTGCTGTAACTGAAACAGCTAATTCTATAACATATACAAATACAAAAACATCTGGTCATCTGGAATCAGAAACAAGCATATAGCTTTTCCTTGTACAGGTGAGTTGTTGTTTTAGGGTGAGCAAAAGAGAACCCTAACAAGAGTTAGTTACTTTGTAAAGACTGTAAAAAAAAAAGTCAGTTCCCTTTTATGGAGAAATATAATTTGTGCACACAGATTAGCTACAACAATTTTCAGTACTTTTATTTCCATGTGCATTAGCATCTGGCTCTCTTTCAGTATTTTTAAACAATCCTGAGCTATATAATTGCCACGGGACAGTTCTAAATTGTAGTCTGGTCATTTTGAAGGATTTGCACTCTGGTACCTACTCGGTTATTCATTAAAAACACAAATCCCATAGGAAATACTGCATCCCATGATACTCATGCTGCTTTTGAAACACAATACACTTGAGAAAACATGTATGTTTAAAGTACTTATCTGGTCTAGATATAATAACAACTATAAATAAATTGTGCATACAACTTTTAATAACTGGAAAAACTACATGATAGTTTTCTCAGCAAAACATTTCCTATTACTTACAATTTAATTCAAACAGAGAACCAAAGGATTATTTGTATTCATACAGAAGGAAGGGGAAAATGTGCTTGAGTAAGCATTCCTGTATTAACGGTAATTCACTGATGATCCTCTGAAAATAGGTTGACTATTTATCATGCTGCAATACGATATTACAGCACACAAATTCCACAGGTTGAATAGTCCTGGTAAGGCAAATAATGCTCAAACATTGCTCTCAGGTGTATACAGCCCATTATAAGGGATGCTTTGGGGAGTGGCACTAAAAAAGGAAAAACAAACAAGATAATAGATAACCACAAACAAGATAAGAGCACCACAATCCTTTTCTACACAAGTGTCTTGAAGCATACCCTGTAAAGGTGTCATTGTCTTAAATGCTGTCCAAGCCTTAAAAAAATAGGCGTTTAGGTTTGAGATAAGATATTTTGCATAACCAAACACCTATCACAAGATTTATCTTGCTGTCTTTTCTCCAATCAGCTTTATTTCCTCCTACTCTAAGCTACATACAATCTCTGGCAAGATCCCATGGTCGTGGAATCACTTCCTGTGGTACTTCTTTTTAAAATTCAGTTTTTCAGAGATTTTCCTTTTTTTCTACTGAAGAATATACAAATATAATCATAGAATAATTTAGGCTGGAAGGAATCAATGGAAAGCATCTAGTACAACTTTCTAGTCAAAACGGGGCTAACTTCAAAGTTACATCTATTCTCTATGGGCCTTGTCGAGTTTTGAAAATCTCCAAGAATGGAAATCCCACTATCTCTTTGGGTAATACTGTTTCAGTGCTTAACAAATCCAACTTTGAATTTTCCTTCAATTCGACTGGAATTTACTGTGTTAAAACTTATGCCTAGTAACCCATCCCTTGGCTATGCATTGCTGAGAACAGTAGTTCTGTTTTCTTATATTCTTCTTTTAGACAGGGAAAGATTAACCTCTTCTCCTCCAGACTAAAGAAATACAGTTCTCCCCATTTTCATACGCTGCAGCTCACAACACGGGTGCATCATTCCATCTCTCCAATTTGGCTACAAGGACATACATAGAAGATTTTTCAATCACAAAAGGTAATCAGACTCCAAACATGATATGTCCTTAGTAGAACCATGCTGACTCTATCTTCTTGTAGGGAACTTGCTCTACAATCTTTCCAAGAACTGAGATGAGACTGATCAGCTTCTTACCTTTTCTGAAAATGAGTACAATATTTACATTTTAGCAATTAATAATATTAAAAAATCAGGTTATAATATCTTATCCTGAACTGAAGGACTCACTAAAAGAATGGATAAGATTCCTCTCTTACAGGAAGCAAAATTTTGTCCATCAAAATATAGGGGGAATAGATATTCTTCCCTTCCTGCAAGGCTATACAAAAATTTATTTAACAAATTCTGTAGAATTAGGCCAGGGCCTTTTTTTTTTTTTTTTTTTTTTTTTTTTAGAAGGTCATTTACAATATTAGCATTTTAAAGAGCAGTTCTATTTTTGTAAGAAGTGAAGAATATTACACTGCAGAAAGATTATTAGAGCATGTTAACATAGAAGTCATTATCTGATCTATGATTAATTAGTTTTTGGTGGATTATTCAAATACAAATGATTGGAGTAAAAGCTGTTCTATAACTTTTTTAACATTTTTTTTGCCCATTCTTATGAGTATGAACTAGCTATTACTCATGATTACTTTTCTATAGAAAAGAAGGCATCATCTGCATCAGGACCTAACAGATTTATTATTCATTAGCCATAAGGAAAGAATATATCTTCTCACCTTTAGCATTATCATTTATTTTTGTTAGCTTTCTTTAGTTATTTGGTATTAAAGTATGGAGGACTAAGACTCCTGCCAGTATCTTACTCATTTTCCTATCCTTGCTGCAGGAGCGTAAAGAAGACTACATACAAGAAACAAGAACACACTGGCATGGCTTTATGCAGAAAGGAACAACAGGATTTCTTACTGCATTTATTTTAATTAGTTTATATATGAGAGGTGCACAACTTATTATCTACAAAAATAGAGACACCAGTTAATTATGCAAGTGCTCCAATACAGATGTCTATATGCATAATATTATGTACTTGCACATCACTAGGTCAAAAAGACTGGCCAAACTAACAGACTCCCAGATTTAAAGCTTTTATATCAGAGTGTCAATGAATACAAATGCCATGAAAATGTAAATTAAAATGCAATTTTCTGTGTATTTTTACATTTTCCACTTAGAAACAAAGAAAAATAACTCTGTTTTCCTGGTCATTTATATACCAACATTTCACAAATGATCATATAGATAAAGAGGAGCAGACCTATGCCTCAGAAAGGAAAAATATTCAGTCTTTGAGGACTGCCAGACTAATAGGTCATCCTTCTTTTCTCACAGCTGACTTGTTTTAAGTAGGAGGTTGGACTGGATGAAGTCTTGAGGTCCCTTTCAGTCTGAACTATTCTGTGATCCTAGTATACTAGGTTCTCAATTAATATAAATGAGAATCTTTCAGCTCTTTTTAAGGCTGATAATACAGCTATACTGCTTGCCTATGTACCTCAATTTATAACAGTCTAAGTCCAGTTGCAGGCACTCTCACTGTAATGAGAGGAATTATGGACTTCATTTTCTTTTACAGTCCAGCTTTCCTTTACAATTAGGTTTCATCTGCAGCACTCTTAGTGCTATTATCCCTTCTAAATATGATCCACTAAAGAATAGGAAAAAAAAAAAAGGCAGTTAATACTCTCAGGACATCGCTCACACACAAAGCAGATGTTGACAGTCCAGACGAGCAGATTCTGCAGCTGACAAAAGCTCGTTTCCTGAACAAATGCACTAACAAGCGTGCCAGGCTCCAAGGGCTAAGCCATACTATAAAACAGTTCTTGTTTTCTGGAAAGCTTCCAAGCCATGTTCCTCTTGTTCCTTCTTGCTCCTACTTGCTGCTCCTTCACGAAATGGGCAGAATGGCCATCAAATAAAATAACCACATAAATATTTGCTCATTATAATTACTTTCCCAACCAGTAATGTGCAAGTAAGTGTCTTTGGTGGAGTTTATTTATTGTAAATTATCTACTGGTGCCAAAAGGTCTTTTTATTTTTTTTTTCCCTTCAGAAGCCTTGAGTCATAGTTTATTACTGAAAATTATGGAGTATATTTTCAGAAAAGTATATTTTCAGAAAAAGTCCATCCTTCTTGGTCAGAGAGTAATTGATGTCCACAAAATATATCAGAGCGACAAGCCTGACTGGTAGTACCAATATTCTAGCAGAGCCGGTATTCATCAGAGCTACCTTTTTTGTAATTTTATTCTTTATGCAGAGGACAAAGAAATTGGTCCTGATGCAAAAAGAGAGCTACAGTAGATACTGAATGTACATTGTTGCAATACTAAGTGTTACAGTCTCATTTAAAATGCCAGAAAGAATTGTAAAATGTATTTTTAGCGTTACTGTGATAAATAACATTCCAATGTCTTCACAATTAATGCAATACTAACCAAAGCAATATGATCTTATTGCTTGTAAATATTATCATCCTTTCCTAAAACCACAGCACTCTGAGTTTCCTATCATCCCCCTTCAGATCATGCCCCAACTTGTAAGATAATCTTTTCGAAGCAGGATCATTTTCTTTTGTCTGTAACATGCTGTATATATTTATGTCATGACTTTAATGATCATGGAATCATAGAATCATAATGATTGGAAGGGACCTTTGAGATCATCGAGTCCAAACATAAGTTCCTCAAAACAATGATGGAACAAAATCCTCAAGTTATTGAAAAAGTCAACAAATTAGAATGAATTTTTGTTTAAGATAGATCGAAATGATGTTAAAAAAAAAACAAAGCAAGTCTAAAATTAAAAAATGGCTTGATTTCTGCATCTCTTTAGTATCTATGCTGGTCTTCCAATGTTTTCTTAGATCATCATAGTGCCTTAAATTAAAATAAAGACATATTGTGCTGTGTATCTGTTAGATCCTGCCTGAGCTTTTTGAACTACAAGCATGTGGCATTCAGTAAAAGACAATTAAGTGAACAAGTCAAATCATAATACAGTAAACTTATATATGAGCCCCTGCATCCTGATTAAAGCTAAACCCAGAAATGCATGAAACAACAGTTAGCAACTTGACTAGCATTATATTCAAAACACTAGATGTACTCTACAGGTTCCTTCAATATCACTAAATAGGTCAAGAGATCTTATTACTAGAAACAAACATGATCAAGTTTTGTTTTGTTAATGAGTAGTCATCCTAACTCCTTGATAATTGGGAATATCCAGAATACCAGAAAACTTCAAAAGGCCAAACAGAAGCTTTTATTTCAGCCTAAAGCTAGAGTATGTTTTTCCTTCCTCTCGTAATCACAGAATCATTCAGGTTGACCCTTACTCCAACTTCCATCTCAGTAGGCCCACGACCTGTTGCTCAGGGCTTTGTCCAGTCAGGTCTTGGAGACTTACAAGGATTGAGGCTACACGACCTACTGGACAAACCTGGTCCGATGCTTGACTGTCCTCATGTAGAAAAAGCCCATTAAAGCTGTTCCAAGCTGGACAAGGCTTCTCCACTTACACTATCTGTTCCTGTGGCAGCATAACACAACTAACAGGTGACATAAAACACACCAGTTATGTTCACAGAGTCCCACCTAGGCAGAACCCTGGCACTGACTCTCAAAGGGCAGTTGGTATTTGTTGGTATTGTACACTGAGACTGAGTACAAGTGCACTGAAGGTTTCAAAAGCAGCCTGATTTATGAACTTCTTCAAGATATGCCACCTCAGTGTAAACATAGTCAAAAAACTCAAAAGGATCCCAGTGATCACTACCTGCGCTCTGTGCTGCATTTATTTTAAGCTCTTTTTTTTTATTTCTGAAATTTAATTTCATTTTTTTTCATTCTGAAGAACAGATCATTGTAGCTGAAAGAAACTTCACAAAATCCATTAAGGACTAGCCAAAGCCCTGCATGTGGAAAGACCCCCTGCAACAGCGTGGGCTTGGCAGTGAGTGGCTGAGGAGCAGCTGGGGGCCTTGTGGAGATGAGGCTAAACGTTTGGCTGCAGTGTGCCCTGGTCAAAAGGAAGGCTGTGGGCATTTTGGACTGTATTATTAGGTCAGGAGATAGAGGGAAATGATTATGCTCTTTATTTGACGTTCAGCTGACCACATCTAGAATATCACATAGAGATTTGGGAGGATTTCAAGACCAGACTGGGGACAGCCTTGGATAATTTGGCCTAATCTTATTGCTGACCCTACTTTGAGCAGATGGTTAAACTATCTGACCTACCTATGTCTCTTTTAACCTGATTTACTTGATGGTTCCGTGATCTTGGTCATTGCACATCTGCAAGATTCTCCAGTTAGCCTCTTCTCAGGAAATGGAAGTTTATATTCAGTGAGAAATCCAAACTTCCCATGACAAATTTCAAAAGAAAAGAAATGTATTCAATGTAAAACTTTTCTAACAGAAAAAGAAAACATTTTTGACATTTTTACCTTAAAGGTGTTAGCCAAGTTGAAGCCAGAAATTTGTAAACATTCACTCTCAGATTAAAAAAGTGGAAGAAGTACCTATATACTAGACATAACTTTATCTGTAACATTGTTTATACTAAAAATTATATTAGTTTAGGACAGTTTAAGCATACAGACAACATCTTCACTTCAAGACAGCAAAATATATCAGCCCATATAATATTTCTGCCTACTAATTTTATACACTGCTCGTAACTTAACTGTGGTTTTTAAAATTCTTTTTTTTTCCTCTCTCTCTCTCTAAATAGTAAAAAGTTGCTGATTGCAAAAAGATCATCATGGGATGTCCTGAATGTTCCAAGTCATCTTTTTCTTAGTCCAACTTCACTTAGTGTAAGTCATATTACAGCCAAGCCACAGAGTGACATGAACAGATATACAAACGTGACATTCTTATCTATAATAACAGTTAGATCAATTAGTATTGACAATAAGAAAGTATCACCGAGTAACATATTTGAACTTGGTACAGTATCCTCTTTTATGTTTCTGGCTTCAGAAGGAAAGAAGTAGAATCACCTTTCACTTTCTTTCCAGCTCGTAACTCCAGAACTCAGCAAACACTGAGAAAGCAATAAAGAATTCCTCTTCACAAACAAGATAATATTTTAGCCATACGGCCAGATGGGCAACATCTCAATTCCTAATAAGTAGAAATTGAAGTAGTTAGCAGGAAAACCTAATTAAATTACACTTCTGCAAAGATCTGTATAAGTCTGTACAAAAATGTTCAGAATATTTTTTGTAATGAGGATCACAAATAGTAGCTTAAATGTAAATAAAATGAACAGAAATAGAAAGCATATGTCAAAAGCACTTTATCTGACCTCCAGCCACCAAAAATATCCTTGCTTCCTGTGTTCCATTTAATCTATCACAATCTACAACCATTTTAGCTGTATAATCTGATATTTATCCCACATGTTTCTGTGAGTTTACATACTGAGAATATTAGGAAGAAAGGATTTATTAACAGGTTTCTGTGAGTTTATATACCGAGAATATTAGGAAGAAAGGATTTATTAACATAGTCTTTCAAGAGACATTTACAGAGATTATGGTTCTTCAGTCTTTGTAAGTTATTAATTATTTTTATTTCAGGTTCAAAATTTTTATGTTAGAATTTTTTAAAAACTAAGAATCATTTTTCTAAGCTTCTATACGAGCTTCTGGGTAAACAACTATTAAATATCTTGGTACTTCACAGTGATTAAAAAAGTAACTAAACATTCTGAATGATTAATAGGGAAACCTGCTAATTTAATTAAATATGATAAAGGAAATGGATCTTAGATGTACGGGGCACATAATCATAATTAAAACATATTATAAAGCACAAGATTTCAACAGGAGAAACCCAATAGGTTCCTCACCCACAAAACTAACCAGGCCTAAGGAAAACTTTCTTTGGACACTGAAAATGCCAGCAACACACCCTTTCCCAAGAGTTTCTTTGGAAAGAAGGAAGTTTATACTCAGGCCAATGTTTTACGTTATGATATAAAGGTAGTATTAGTCATTGGCATACAGTATGGAGAGTTCAAACTTGTAGTTACGCACACTTTAACTTTTATCCCTGAAAATTTGAGCAAGGAGGCCCACAGAGTGGGAGGACACAAAAGGACTGTAATATTTAAAACTTACAGGAACTCTGGGTTATGAAAGAGCACTACTTTTCAGACTTTTTCAGCAAAACTCTTCTGATTAAAGACTGAGATTTGGTCATAGTTTTTGATGCAGACTGCACAATAAATTTCCTAACTCTGAGGAAAATCTACCAGTGTGTCTTTGGAAAGCTAAATGTTGGAATATAAATCTAATCAGTGACCTGAATCACTAGACAAGAAAATACAAAATAAAAAATTATGAAATCAAAGAGAATTTGCCTATAAAACAGTATGAATGCCCAATAGTTCCAAATTACTTCAGTCTCATGAACATGCTAGAGCTTTCTGCAGTCTACTAAGCAGGCTTCTCAAACCATTTAAAATAATTTGAGTGATTTGGGTCCTGACTAAATTATCAAGATTAAACCATACCTGTAACATTCTACTTGTCAGGAGTTTATATGCAGGCTGAGTATTACATCCACAAAATAACTCCCTGCATACATATTGGATTCATAAACCAGAAGTAATGAAGGAAATTATATAACCAAATCTCTACCATATGGAGTTAAACTGAAAATATGTGTCAGTTCTCTGAAATTCTTCACTGCGGGGTAAACTTCACATGCGTTAGTTTTGCTTCCTTCTGGTTTAGCAATAAAACACTTTGATCTCATCACAACCATCACCTGAGCTTGTTAGAACATGAAGGACCAGCTCATGTACCTCATGTACTAGTCTATGGGCTAGTCTATAGACGAAGCATGGACAGCTACCTTGATGTGGAGGCTTCTGACTTGCCATAAAGATGCCAGGAACCAGACACCATGTGAGCCCAATCCAGCCTTGATTTCTACCTTTTTATTTGTCCTTCCTCCCAAAAAGTTAATTTCATAGCTTTTTTTCCACCTAACCTCTAGACATACCATTTCATTCAGTCTGTCCTGATAGAATTCATACCAAAACCAGTCTTTCTCTTAGACTACCTATGTTTTCCCCTTTTTTAATTTACAAACTACTTTCTAATATATTAAATATGTTAAGTGTATTAAATTCATTAAAATGAATCTTTAAGTTCAACTTAAAGATAAGAACAAAGTTTTAGAAAATATAAATAATGTAAAAGATGGGCTGTATATTGTGTACAATATAAATCATTTTGACATGGCCTAAGAAGTCTACATGATCTCTTGTTTGGGCTACATTTAAATTCCTGACAATGTAAACTCAGATCATTTTCAAAGCGAGTTCTGCTGCTAGTTATGCAGAAAAAAACACTGGTGGCTCAGGATGACTATTATAAGCTGACCATAAAGTTGCTATCCATCTTGCTACATGCTGGGGTTTTTTTATACTAATCAAATGTTATTGCATTCTTATAATAGGAATTCAAGTTATTTTCTCTGTATTTCATTTACATGGGAGTAATACTCATACAGCAAAGGGCTTTTCGCACTACAATGTATTAAAAATATTAACCAATAAGACACATGCAAAAAGGACTACTCACTTCCAACAAATACACTACTTTCCAACAAATTTACTACTAATAAAGATGTTTAACTACAAGATAGAGACTTGATATAAAAAGATGTACAGTAACTAATCTAAGTAGCAATGCATGTTTTAGTGTACACTGCTAAAAGATGAATCTTTGTACATACAATCCATGAAAATCTATAGAAAATAGGGAGAAGGTGGATACCACACCAAGGAGCAATAGGTTGAAGGGAGTTTATACCACCAAATACGTAGACTGTAGAGGTTAGCCTATTATTCTGACAGTGGGTTAGGCTAAATAAAATGGATTGCAGTAGTATGCAGAAGTCTGGCTGATGATTCTTTAGTTTAAAATAGTTATAAAAATACATACAGTATTAGACCAGGTTTTAACTACTACTCCTTTCCTTCCCTATTAGCCAGCTTACTGAATTGGAACCACAATCACCTTCATTTAAATTATAAAAAAAAAAATAAAAGATCAATGATTCTCCTTTATGAGGTCTAATAATGGACACAGTAGCAGTTTAAACCATCTTCATTGTTATTCATGGAGGTCTGCATGTAACTGAGAATAAAACTGTGTATAGCTGACAGTTATACTTATCTGTCATTTAAATCAATTGTTTTTCATTTATGAACATGACATTTTTGCATATTTGTTTTGCAACTTCCAACAAAATTCCTTTGCTGGAACTGTGACTGCATTTCATTCACAAAAACAAAATAAAAGCACAGTATAATCGTACAACGGTGGTGGTCTTGCTAAGCCCACCTGGACCATAGAGGCCTTAGTAGCTTTGGTTCAGGAGCAAGCGTGCCTGGCTGCACACTCCCTGTGCGCTCCGGTGCCACCAGGACTGCATGTGGGAGTGTGTGCATGCACACAAAAATTCCAGAATACAAACCATACTTATTTATGTGTCTATTTATAGACCGTGTCAGTTTTACCTTACTCATCAGGTCATGCTTTTATTTCAGGACTCCACAACTCTTTATTCCTTTTTACTTTTCTCATCTCATGGTTGACTCTGCTTGCAGCAGGAGGTATTAAAGATCTTCCAAGGTCCCCTGTAGTCTGAATTTTCCTTTGATCTTATGATCTTAAAAGGAATTATATCTTTATTTATCTGTTTATCTTTATTTATCTGTTGATCTGACTTTTTTTAAAAGAATCTCTCTTCTTCCTCTAATTTCTTAAATCATTTCCTTGACTTTCATAATATCTTCATTATCTTATGCCTTGGGGCCCACAGTAAAATCATTGCCAATTGACAAAAGATTGCAAAATAGACAAGAGACATGATTGTCCTAAACTTAAATAATAAGTTTTTGTAAAATATGCTCACTTCTATAGGCTTATGATTTACTGAAAAATCTCTATATCTCCATGTTGGGCTCTATAAGACTGAACACAAATTTGAATTTTTTTTTCAAATCAGTTTCCCTACTTAAGTCTTAGAAGAAGAATCTGAACATCTCTTTCATCTACTTGCTGTTTTTAAGCACCTGTTTGTCACAAGCTAGTCTTACTCTAGCGCCTTTCTGCTTTTGTCATTCCTGCCATGGTTTGGCCCCAGATTTATAGTACTCAGAATAAGTAATACGTTTGTAGTTCCAGTTAACACTGCCATATGTAACCAAGCCAAAACCACCATTACCAGAATTGCACGTGCAGCCTGCATGGAGATTTAGAAACATCCTTACTGCAAAGTGTGGAACAATTAGTTATTCCACAACCAGCACAGCATTGATACTGTAGCTCAGACATCCACGTGTGGCCATCTTCTGCAATGGACCTCTTTGAACTAGCCTTGCTATCGCTGCAGGAAGAAGTTTCCAGGTGTATTGAGAGACTTATATTCCCAAGACAAGCCTTTCCCGCAAGTTTTGCTACACACGTTAGGACTGTGGTGGTACTGCTGCCTTTTGGAGCTCGTGCAGGACATCAGAAAAAAAGGTATTTTTCCTTCAGCTGGGATGAAACAACTCTTGTTCCAAGTTTAAAGCTCAAGCATTTGTGTAACAGAAAACTCAAGAACTTGGGAGGAATGGACTCCACTTACCTCCTGGGCAGTGCCTCATGGCCATTTTGCACCGTCTAGACTCTGCAATGGTTGGGCACTGTATTGTGTCTTTTGCTGGTTTCTTCACGATATGTCTTGTTCTTGTTTCTAGGCCCCATTTAAATCCACATGTTTTATTATTTCTGCTGCAAGTTCCCCACTCACTCCACTGACCCACTTCACAGCCTTCTGGTAAAACAAAAGAAAAAACAAGTTATCAGGTCTTTTGGCTCTTAGTTTCTTCTTTTTTTCTCCTTTTAATCAGCAAGAATGCATAATTAGAAAACACTACTTGTGAGTTTTACAATTAATAGACTAGAAACAAAATAAATATATTACAATATCTAGAAGAATCTTTTCAGCCTCCATCAGTCTAAGCACAAAACGGTGAGAATATTAGCCTGCCTGTATGGAAGTGAGGTGAATTCCAAGCATTCAAAAACACTCCTAAAATCATGAGATTGACTTGAATTTTTCTCTTTTTAATAAATAAATATTATTTGGTTGTCACCTGAATTTGCAACATTCCAGAGTCTCTAGCAATGCTTCATCATAAAATGCAAGGACTATTTCTGAAAAAAGTCTGTTTTTGCCACTGTTTCCAGGCTTCAAGATAAAAGACAAAATCTTGAGGCTCATATGAAAACCCATGAGAATTGCCAATGCTGGCTCAGAGTTATAAAATAAATCTCCACTAAAAATTTCCACGTATTTGATGGTTTATACTGAGACTTGCTCCTTATTAAAATAAATTGTCCAGCTTATATGTGAAGCAGTGAGTTGCAGTAGTAATTTAACTTAGCAACTTCAAGGAACCAGGATGAAAAGCTCCTGCAATGTTCCCTTGTAATTTGTAAGAAAAAGAGGAAGAAAGCTCCTGAGAAACGAGAAGTGAATTAGAAGCCAAGATGCTATAGAAATTCAGTCTGGATTCTTTGCTTGGTAAAAGGCAAACTGAAGAGGTATTTACGGGGGCAAAAATCCAATGAAACTAGGAAAAAAACGGCTTGAAAAAAGTTTGAAAAAACGTGTAAAATTGTCCTGAAAACTTACAAATTCTGAAGTTAAGCTCTCATATAAGGTGATTTCTAGTGAAAAGCACAAACCTTTTAGGTGCAGAACAACAGACACAGAAGTATTTCCACTAATACTTTAGTTCAAAGTTCAGAATAAAATATTGGGGGAGAGAGACCCATATAGATAATCTCTTCGTAAATATTTCTTTATCAGAAATGCCGAACATCAGCAAAAATTTTAAAATAGTGACATATGCATCTGAACCTGGCCTCCCGGCAAGAAGAGCTGCTCCAGTAGCCTTGGTGTCCTCAACACTCACCCACACACTCCATAATTTCTTCCAAGGCTGCAAATCCCGGGGGGCATCCTCTGAAGCAGCGGCCTCGGTGAGAGTAGAAGCCGGTTTTGCATTTGGTACAAAAGTCTCTGCTAAAGCAGGAATCACAGTTTTCTATTCTGCATCCTAAACCAGAAGGATTGTAAGGAACAACATGACAGTTTAAGTAAAAATGAAAAGGCTTTTCAAACAGCAGAATAACAAAATGGAAAGTACTATGAAGAGGAATACTGTCAACCTGAAACCTGCCTGATATATTTGAGTAATTAAAAGCTTACTCCAAGTACCACATTTTCCTCCACATAATTCTGCTCATGTTCTTATTAAAATATGGAAAATGTCATATTGAATTGTTGTATAAAAATGTTCTCAAAGGAAAGTAGAAACAATAACACTGGTAATGAGTGAGGTGTTTTTAAAGTAAAAAGCTGAAATGACTGCTTTTAATGAAAACTGTACATAAAATTTCTAATTAAGTGATTTTTGCAAAAAAAAAAAAAATCCCAATTACTAATTTAGTCAATAGCCATATAAAGTAATCCTCATTAAAAGATTAAAAAATATAAAGGTACTATCAATAGTGAGAGAAAAATTCCCTAACATTGATTTTCTCTGAGAATTTAAGAGAAATATACACAATGATAGATTCAGAAACAGTCTACACCATGCTCAAACATGGCAACTTTTAAATAAAGTAGATATCAACAATTACATGCACAACTGAAAGACAGAAATGCTTTCATGGTTACTTATGAAAGTCAGCCATACATACCCACAAAAAAATGTCAGGGGAAAACATTTCAAAGACTACCGAGAAAAGGCTATTATATTGAAACAGTAATGAACATCTTATAGCTTTTAAAGATAAAAATAACTCTTTAAGATATCATAAGTTAAATAGTTTATATAACCTACATTCGTGCTACTATGCTAGCAGCTACCTGAAGTTACAGCAATGAGCATTTGTTATTCATTTCATGTAACAATGCACTAGACTTTGTGGTCACTTATGTCATTCATCTATTTTTCATTCTTTCATTCTTTCCAAAGAGAATGTTCATAGAGTATGTGACTTGTGAAATATGAGCAACTCCCCTAAGAACACTGCAATTTTATCTAATATTTATAAAACAGATTTTAGTATTTATTCATGAACTTCAGAAGGCCAAAACAAGGCATGCCATCACACAAACTTGATGGTGGTGGGAAATTATTCTTTATAGGGAATTTTAGGGAAATGTGAGGCTTTTTAGAACAGACTTCTTGTGGGATTGGGCTACAAATGAGGCAGTTTGCATGGGGAAAACAAACATTTCAAATGCTGGTATCTCTTTTTGATTTTAAAGAACTCAAAAATCAGATCTCATCCATCAACAGCAAATCAGCTAGTAGAACTCAACCATCAGACACAACCTGTTTGCTATAAAGTCTAGTTAGAGACATTCCCTATGTTACATTTAAAACTTTGGTTCACATAAGTACCAGAGGTTTGGCTCCCTGTACAGTTTAGTCTACAGGAAATTTCCTGGAACTGCCAGGAATTTCCAGGAATTTCTTTTTTTAACAAGGTTTGAATTCATCTTCAAAGAAGGGAAAATCAATGCCTACACAGGATGCCTGAAAGCTATGTAGATGATGTATGTCTACCACAATTCCAAATAAATTCTTAGATAGGGTCCTTGCCTTGCAATAAACAGATTTGTCTTACTTGGACAAAACTCCAAATGTATTTGTATAAACTACTTCATCTATCCAAAGTACTCTGAAATCATATGGTGAACAAAACAGATCTAAACACACTAGTACATTAACTATAGGAATATTGGTCAGAAATATTAATTCTTTACCTTTAATATAAACAGATAACCTATTAAGAATCTGACCTGCAAAATCTCTTCCACAGATTATTATTCCACACATTTGTCTCTGCAATATAGAGTCATAAAGTGAGGTGGTCTGGAGATGTTAATAGTTAGTGCAAAAGTTAATTTCAAATCTGATTTTCTATACTCTAGATGTACAGCAAATATTTTATTAATTGCAATGCTTGAATCAAACATCCAGTGTGTTTAAATATTCAGAAAAACACTTGCCTCTTGCTCACCCACACAAGACAGTTTGAAAAGATATCAAGATTTTTCCAAATCATTTAGTCCAATGAGATGTAGAACAGAACATAAAAATAACAAATTAGTATCACATGACCCTCCTTTGCATCCAAGTGATGCAAATGTATTTTTGAAATAATATTTTAACTACTGCTTTCAAAATACGATGGGAAATAATATATTTAAAGTTTATTCCACTCGAACTCTGTGGAGTGGGGAATGGATTAAATGGCAAATTTCTGGCACAAGTTGCTTTTTGATAACATGTAAGTACATTTACTGTGTGAAATCCTGCCTCACATGACCCTGGGAATACCTTCCATAAAACTTCCACTGTTTTGATTTAACAGCACATATGTGAATACTCTGCATTTAAACATTAAATTAATGAATCAATCTTATTTCTGTTTCTTGAACAGAATTCAAAACTCCCATCCTATTTATATAATTTCCTTTGCCTTTTATGGCAGATTTACTTTGCATTACAGTAGAGTCCTTGAAATTATAATTATATATTGGAGGCATCAGTAGCAGCTCCAGGGTTAAGGTTCAGCTGAGGTTTCTACCAATTCAGTTTATTTTTCCTATAAATTACTTAAAACATGAAACATCTATGATTTAATCAATATCAGATGCAATTTAGAGGAAAATACTGAAAAAATAGGTCTACTATAAGAATTCTAAACTCAAACTTTAATGCTTAGAGTCAGCTCTATGCTTCAGTTTATTGGGTGCTAACTGTAATTATAGTTTTGACCACACTGTAGCCAAAGGTCACTCTGGAGTGACAACTCCTCCTTTTCCATGTTCTCAATATCCACTTTTTTTTCGGAAAAAATAAACAAAACAAACAAACAAACAAAACAGAAATTGGTGCTCACTGTAATAACTGGGAGGTTTTAGAAGTAGGAAGTGGGAAAGCAGAATGTGGGAAAGTAAAGACTTCAAGGTATTCAAGGGAGAATAAATTGATAAATTTAGTCTTTCTGAAGAACCCACCAAAGCAATCACACATTTTTATAGGCCTACCATACTTACATAAAAATGACATTAAGCTAGCAAAGATAATCTTAAGAACCTGAGAGTTCAGAAGTAAAAAGTACTTTATTGCTGCTATTCTCACTCAGTTACACTAGCTACAGGAGTATATGGTTAAAGTTAGATGCATATATACTTATGAGTCCCTACCTTTTCCTTCCCTTATACTCAGTTTGAAATATTTCATGATGGGTCTACTTCCTATCAAATCTCCATTTCTAAAAAGATGATAGTTCTTAAAATACTGCACCATGCTTCCCACAGGAGATATATGCAAATATCAAAAGACATAAATTCTGAACTCAGATGAAATTAATATCAAATCTGAACTCAGATGATATTAAGATCAAAGATCAAAATTAATCAAAATTAATTTCTTCAGCAGGAGAGTTTTCACTAATAACTTTCTATCCCATCAGATAGACCAGATCCCACTTTAAGTATCTGAACAGCAAAAAGGATATTAAAACTCCTAAAGAGATACAGTCTTTCATGATAAATGTGTATTTAAATCACCTGTGGTTCAAGAAGTGAGAGCTAAAGAAAAGCAGTACTTTCTAGAAGTCTATTTTCAATTATAAGCTGTCACAGGAGTGATTATAAACCACAGCTCCATGACTTCACTTCTCAGGGGAAAGGGTGGAACAGAAGTCCCTGGTGAAGCTGAGCTGGGCTGAAGCTAGACAGAAGTGCTCTGCTCAAATATCTTCAGTGTTTAGACAAAAGAAAGCTAAATGAAAACTTACCCTTTCAACAGAGCTCAGAAATTTTGATTTATGAGACAAGCATGAAGATAACAATCATATACACCTTTCCAAGTGGAAAGCTTATTGATACTGCGCAATCTCTTAGTTTAGCTTGACAGATGGATAAGACCTTGAATTCAGTGCAACACAAGGGCAGAACAGCACATTAAAATGCCTCCATATTTGAGATCAGTTACAGGAACAGTATATGCGCAAGAAACATAACTCCTTGCGTTAAGACTGCGTCACGCTTCGATCAAAGGCCAGGAAACCCACAGGACTAAAGGACATTAGTCTTTATTCTGAGAGGTTCCAACAGGCAATTTAGGAGCATTAAAATATTTTAGGTCAGAATCTTCTCCTCTTCCAGAGAAGAAAAAGGATTATAATCTCTTCCTCTCAGCCTCTTTTATTGTCTCAAAAAGACCATTGTCAGGAAAGTCCAAAAACAGAAATTCAAAAAATATTAGACTTTGTTTACTGAAATAGGGTAGCAATAGACAAATTATGTAAGGAATTTAAGAGCCAAAGTGCCTTTTTACTTAATCTTTAATGAGCTCTAACACTCTTTGGCACTTCAGAAATAATTTTCTTCTACAGTATTTTTATATATATTTAGTATATTTTTTAGAAGTAGTGACAATGGTTCTAAATAATGTTTCAATCAAAGTTAGGGCAACCAATCTGGTCTATAAGAAGAGCATTTAGCTAGTCAGAAATAAAATATTCAATTTAGACTTTATAATCGTATTTACATTGACCCAAATTTTCATCTGCCATTTACTTGAGTATCAGAAAAAAAAATCTGATTGAGGTGGATGAAATTTTAAATATTTATAGAAAACTACATAAATGGTGCATTAAAGAACTCTAGCAGGAAAAAGCCTGGATTACAAATCATGCTCAAATTAGAGATACATTTTAAGCAGATGAACCACAGTGATATTAAAAGATTTTCCTGACCTGTTTTGACTTCCTGACAGTCATGACAAGCAACTACCAGTATTTCGTCTTTTAAAATAATCATTAAGGAATTTACAGACTGATATTTTAGAGAAGAAATCAAAAGCCCAGGAGTTCAAACCACAATTCAGATATTGAAGTCTAGACCCAGATACATTTCCCTGTTATTGTAAAAAGAAGAGTGTGTGCTCAGTAAAGCAACTTCCTGCTTTACTATACTTACAGAGAGCAAGGCATTACTTCAACAAAGACTATTCTTCCATGACAAACCTACCACCAGCTTATAAGGTGATGCAGAATAAAATGACCTGCTGGGAAAGATACTGCCTTTGAAGCTCAAAGTGAAAGGTAAAATGTTCCATGTAAACATTCCAGATGCATGAGCTTTGTATTTTTGCACAACATTAACAAGAAGGCAGTTTATAAATTAAGTTCTCATATGATGAATTTTAAGATGAAAAGAGAACTATTTCAGCTGTAGAGTGGTTACTCATTTGTAAAGCACTGGTGCTGATGAGCACAAGTTTTACATTGTCCCCTTTTTGCTTTTGCGATAAATCCATATCCTGTAGCACTTGCAGCATTCTTTCTAAACGTACACAGTAAGATTGAATATGCAACTATAATTCCCTCCACAGCAACGATATTTTGCACTGTACATAGTAGAAAAGACAGAAAACAGTTGTTCAATTCCTACTAATGTCAATTAAAAATAATCATTCACAGCCAATACTGCTGCATGTGAGAGGCTGCCACCAGCGACCATCACTTGAGTATGGGAAAGGAAAGTAAGAACCTACACAGTGGGGGACCTGCAGGAGTGGAGTCCATCAAACAGCACAGCAAGAGAGAGAACAGAACAGAACACCTTGGAGAAGGAGCAGTAATGACCATGTTTTGTAAAGGGAAGCTGCAGATTGAGACTGGGGAAGGAAATATGGCATTCCTAAATTGAAGGAATATGTCTATGCATATGTTCCAGCACTGAAGCTGGGATCCTTTCTTGCGGTGTCTCCTTTTGTTGAATATGTCAAAGTGATAGCAGATGATGACCTGCTATGGTCGAGATTTTCTTTCTGAAGTACAAAATTTTTTTTCCACTGAACGATCATTATAGAGGCGCCTCTGGTCCCACAACACGTCACACCCCAGGATAACCAACCTCACAACTGTCGCTTGGTCTGAAGCCCCTAATACGGAGGTCTTTGGCCCCGGGTTCTGCCTCACAGTCCCCCGTACCTCTAACATCAGATCCCTCTGCCTCTCCTAATGCAGCATCTATGCCAGCCTGCCCATCCTCCTGCTACACTTGCTTGTTCCAACTATGGTTGTCCAAGTGCCTTCCCACTGCTATCTTTGTAGCATTGGTAGTTCTGTCATTATTAAACAAATACAGTTCTGTCATTATTAAACAAATGGTAGTTCTGTCATTATTAAACAAATACAGATTCCTGACATTAGCAATGAGAGAATGATATACACAGTCTCTTCACCATAACAGTTCCTGGAGCTTACAACACATCAGCCATTTCAGAGACATCAGTGCTTGGAATATGAAAGGCGAATCATGAAATACTATAATGTATTTTTAAATGAATTCACTTAATAAACACTGAGCAATACAGTCAAGTATGTTCTAACCTTGATCCATTATTAGTTGACATCTTTTAAATATATGCCAAACCACAGTGTTTTCAATTAGCATTTTACAAATATGCAATTACTTTATTTAATCTAAATTGACTACAGATTTCAGAAATATTAATTCAAAGCACTATTAAGATTTTTCACTGACAGACACATGGAAGGAAGCTCTTCTCACAAAATACTTAGTAAGACCAGTAATCAACAAATTAAGAATATGACCAAAAAGGATTTGCAGAAGGAAAAAAGAGTGGAAGGTTACCTTAGAAAAATAATAATAAGTGCCTGTAAAATGATATGTAGACTATCGCTGAGTATCTGACTATCCCATTTAATTTGAAAAATCCAAATTTAATTTGCTTATTTTTTTAAAGATGTTTTAAGGAAATGAATGTAAAAGTCATGAAAGCTGATTCTAAAAACTCAAGACAAGTGATTTTATTTAAAGTATTTTGCCTTTGTGGTCCTTGAACCCACTGACAGTCTGTTATAAATTGCACTGGCTACGGAAATCTTAGAACTTCCTATGTCCTGCTATACTACATAAACAATAGCCAAGCCATAATATATTAACATTAGATATTTGTAATAATGGTAAAAAAAGGTTACCTTTCATAATATAGTGAATTAAATAAATGTGTTTAAAAAATACTTGAGTTGTTTAAAAGCGTCCTCTTACTTTGTTTTTACTTAAGGTACGTGGAATGGGCAATAACAATTTCAGCAAGGTCAGACCCTCTTATAAGAGGTAAAAGTGAACCTGAGCAAACTGAATAGCCCATCAAAGCTGAAGGAAACTGCAATTTCTAAACTCTAGTAAGTGTTTCCGCCCCGCAAAATGGTAAAGCTTACTATGAACACAAATCATGCCTAGAGAAGTTAGTTTCTTCAAGCAGGAAACTCTGCTGTTTTCTAGAGTTAAGCAATCTCAAAATCACATGATTTGCCATTATTAGAGAAATCATCTAGAATCGTTTAGCAAATTCAAGAGGCACCCGCTTCTACATGCTTACATGTAGAAAAGAAAATTAGCCTTGAAATTCAAAATTTCCACAATTTTGGAGCTGTTATATCTGACTAACATATATCGTGTTCTCTTTGGCATTAACTATGTTTGATTTTAAAAATCATTCTAACATGTTCCACAAAAATATGCTCCATAGCTTCTCTAACACAAATGAGCAAATGTTCCAACAACAAAATTTTAAATACTTTTGTGTTTGTAACAACATTGATAGGGCAGAAATCATTTTAGTTTAGGTATGTCATGTGCTTTAAGTCACCAAGTTAGAGAGCTAGCATATTTTTAAACATTTTTAACTGAGAAAATACTACCTGAGCTGTAGAACCTGTAAAAAGTTATGTATAAAAGTATCTAAGATTAAATAGGTCTATTCTAATTTTTAAGACTATGCTACTTTAAGGAATACTCATCTTGAATCCCCAAAACATCTGTGTGTTCATAAAGCAATGCATGTACCATGCAGGTTGTGATTTATAAATACATTACTTGGAAATTACATCAAAATAAAATTATATAATATAAAAATCACGGGAGATGAACCAGAACTGGCCTGTGAATGTCAGTGAATAATAAATCATTACTCTCAAAGGAGGAAACTGTCAAAGGTGTAAAGGGTGAGTTAAACATCTAGCACTCAACATACGCCAATATGGTTTGAACACAGCTCCTATTTACTTTTTAAAAAATACCCTATAGTTCAGGGAAAAAGGCCACTTTCTCTAAGTGATAAAATATAAGAAAGCTATATTTTATTCCAAATCTACTCTTTGCAGATAACCTTTTTTTTTTTTTTTTAAGATAATAAAGCATGACCTCTAACGCATAGTACATTTCGTACATCACAATAAAAGCAGAAGCTAATACAGATGAGTTGATCCATTTCCCAAAACTTTAATAGTATACAAAAACTGTTTTACATGGGCAAGTTCTTATAGCCCAGTTTTGAAAGGTTTAAATTCGACAAGTTACTGAATTCATAACAGTATGTATATAAACTGTACACTAGTCTCATTTAATTTGTCATCAAAATCTAGTCACCTGGTATGTATTAGGCAGCGCTCAGCAATGTTACATAACAGTTGAGAACACAAAGTGAAGAATACCATATCCACTGAAACTGCACAGGGAATTTAGAGAAACAGGCGGATGTCATTACATGAGCTGGCCCTTGGCCAGAGCACTGGAGTTAATGCTCTTATTCTAGTGAAAAGTGCCACAGGATGACCTCATATGGACCTCAAGATTATGTGTCATCTGAAAGATGGCACCCTCCCGCTCGCAGCACAGAGCATCGTGGCGATGCGCTGCAGTGCTGGGCACGCAGAGTGCCGTGCACCTAATGCACCTTGCATTATTTCGGGAAGCAAAACAAAGTATTTCCCACCTTAAATTCTTAAGTTTGCCTGCTTAATTTTGGTTAGACAAACCACTGTGTTGTTTCTGGTGAAACAACAAAATTATATAACCGATTTAGAGATACTAGCAATGATTCATAACCCATATATGGAATGTGTATCACCTGTATGCTCATATAAGCAGCATATATATGAGCAAACAGAAAAATCCATAGAAATAGCCACAACTACCAAATGACATAAAATAACAGGTAGATATATAACATCATTCATCGATATAAATAGTGGTGCTTTTAGGCACAAAAAAAAATTGTTGCACATTAACAGGCTGTACATTTCCAAATAAAATGTAATATTAAAAGTGAAAGGTTGTTTGTTTTTGATAGTACATCTGTTTTATTAAAAGAGTAACACATACATATTAAAACAGGTCTGGCATGAGGTGTTTGGTCATATGAAATTTGTGTGAAAATAAAGGGACAAGAAGCCATAGCTATTCTGCAAATCCATGTGTAAGTGCATATACTAGCCTAGCAGCCACATGAGGCATTGTTAAATTAATGCTTAATCCTTTTTAATTTCATAAAATTGACATTTCTTTGTTAAAACTAGGAATATCTGTCTAAATCCTCATTCTTTCCTAAATTACCTTCCTAAATAAAATAACAACAATAATACTAAACTAGGTCAGTACACTGACTGCTTAATTTGTTCAAGGTTGTATATCTTGGTATCAGCTGAGATATGCTTTAGCAAAGAAGTTTTATGATCATCTTGAGACATCTGTGGAAATATCATTATGTTCCGCAATGTATCATCTCAAATGTGGAGCAAGAATTATGGTTTTTCTATAAAAGTGAACATAAACTTAAAAAAAAAAAAAGACTCACTTGAACATCTGTTCATATCTGGCGTTCGGAGTCCATAGTACCCTGATGGGCAGGAATGTAAGCATTCACCATACTGCCTCATTCCTTCTCTTCGTAGGAAGAAGAATAACTTATGTTGGCATCTGATGCACCCATTATCCTTTGAACAAGATAAACAGCCTTTGCAAATTGGATTTGGTCCATAGCTAGCTGCAAAATAAGAAGATAAATCACATTTTAAGATCATTCTGAAAATTATTTTGGCTGGAGGTCCTCTTCCCTCTGAAGTCTTACTTATCTACTTTACAATCACAGGCAGTTTTGAAAGAAAGGGTCTGAAAATGCACTCATTCTAACACATCTTCAGTGGCTAGGAAATAAATAAAAATATTAATAAATAATAAAATAAATCAAAAACTCTTTATTTTCATTAGCATGCCTTGCCACCACTTAACAATAAAATGAAAAGGTGCCACTTTTTTCATAAAGGTACAGGTGACCAGAGATCAAGGTGAATAAAGCTCACTAACATAATGTGAACAAAACCCAGGTGCTGAATTCCAGCTTGCAGCTGAGCCCGTGAACCTAGCACAGCAGCAAAACACGGACAGGACACCAGCAGCCGCATATATCCACCCGGAATGCCATGGTCATTGGATTCCAGAGACCACGCTAGCGCTTCTGTGGAATGAAAAATGAGAGTGCACTTGGGTCCCTTACCAGGGCACCAAGTTTGCTCTGCAGAGAAGGAGCAGGAGGAGCAATGATAGTGCCAATGGTAGCATCCATGGGCTGCGCCCACCTTCTGGGGTGCCAGGGAGGTTGCCCCTTGCCGTCACTGCTTGGACTTTCTAAAGGGGGTGTCAAGATCTGCAAGTTCCTGCCCCAAATGGGCTCAAAATCCATGTGCACAGTCAGAAATTGGGACATTCTCACCTAGGTCACCATCTGTCGTGTCTTCAGCTACTTCACACTCTCCTTTTCTCTGAGCCGAGTGATACTGCAACACCAAGCTGAGCTGCAGCACTCCGTGTTTGGGAGCTCTTGCCTTTCCTCACAGCCGCCCATCTCTCCCTGTCCCACACTCCATCAGGGATCCTCGGGCACTGAGTCAGCACAGCAATTAGCAGCAGGAGGATGGCTCAGGGGGCTCCTGAGACCAGAACAACTTCCTTTTAAATATAACAGGTCCCTTTTAAATATTATGGTAGCCACAGGACTTCACTAAATTTTGCCAGTTCAAATCTGGTTTCCTGGAACCAAGGAGAAACCTTATTCAGCAAAGTGTCTTCGGGGTGTCCAAAACTTCTCAATAGCAACACCCTGAGGGCAGCTTGCCAAGAGGGCAAAGATTATGTTTAACTGTTACATTTTTAAACAATCAGAATTATCCACACCTTACTTTGGGACTTTTATCCCATATGGATGCTTAATAGGGATCATTCAATGGCTGACTTCACCAGCAGAACTGGGAGAAGAAAAAAGAAAAGCCCATCACCCTCTGGAAGCAGTAGCTGATAAGCTTTACTCTCACCTTCACACATGTGCACAGCACATTGCCCGTGGCTCCCGTCCGTGCACATGCCTCCTCCAGTTCTGCACGACAGCATCCAGCTCTTATCTTGCAGAGTCATCCTGGTGGGTGGCAGGCAGGACGGGGAGCCAAGCAATCTGGCGTGAAACAGCTCAGCCAGTGGGACCTGTACGAGTGCTGGAGTCTCCTGACTGCTCACACGCTACGGAGACTCTCTGCACGTGAAGAGCATCTGTTCCCTCTGCGGTATCCGTACCATCCTCCAGCCCTTAGCCATTTGCAATAATATGCTGTCTCAGAGCAGCTGCCCTGAACCCCAGAACCAATGCTCATCTCCTGGTCTCCCCCAAACCTTGGACATAGCTTTCCCTACAATTGAGCTCACAAATGCCCTCACTCGCAGCCCACATCTTCAAAGACATGTAGGAAGGGAAGCAAGCAGATGATGAGCTAGGCCTGAGCACATCCCGCATCTCACTGTCGGCAGGGGTTGCAGATCTGTAACCACATCAAATAGCATGTGACCATGTACTGCAAAACAATTGTTACTTAACATATGGTGGGCAGTCTTGTAGACCTCTAAGTCCCTTTTTATTCTCCTTGTATCTCACTCATACCTCCAACTTGTTCAAGATTTCCTGAAGAACCCTGTACTTTAACTGAAGAATTAGAGGGAACAAAGTACAAGGCAAACTGCAAGATGTTTCAGCTTATTCACCACTCGTAAGTTCTTTGGACTTCAGATCAGCTGAAGTTAGGGTCTCGTACATAGCATATGTTTCTTCCCTGAATCAAGGGTGTTTTTCTTCCTCTCTCTTCCCCTTGAGCAGCTAAAAAACACAATGTCAAATAACCCAGCTCTCCAGGTCACATCAAATCCTGTGCTCCCTTCCAGAGTGAACTAACTTCCCGCAAAGAGTGACCCACATATGTTTGTGAGGACAGTCCACCCTGGGGAGTCCTCACAGCAAGAACAAGGCTCCACCTCTTGGCGCTTCTCACCGTTCCAGCACTCTTCTAGCAGCCTTGAGCAGGGTCTCTCAAAAGAGCTGTCAAAAAAACACTACCCAAGCCAACCCTTATCTTATTTCAGGGACCTCGAACAGAGAGAAGAATATTATGATTATGGCCTAGAGCAACTTTCTAAGGCCTAGAAGAAACATAAGGCCACACAGCCTGGATGTGGCCACTCTGATGGAAACGGTGCTACTTCGAGTAGTGTGGCAGGGTATCCCTCTCCTCTGGAACAGACACATTAGCAGTGGCCATGTAGGTTTCATGTCCTCTCCCCTCATTGTCTCACATTAAAATTCAGGTTTCTCGGCTACAAATCATGCTTCTCAGTTCAATTCTACTGTGCAACTCTTTTTTCCAACACTGTCCATGTTACTCTTCTCTCTCTTTAATTTCTGGTCAGATGTCTGTTAAAAAAACTTCTGGTAGACATTTAGCTATGCCCCTTTCTCTGGGCTTCAGCTATAACACTATCCTAGCACACTTTCTTATGAAATGGAGCTGGTAACATAAAACAATCTTCCATTATTCTCTGCTGTTTATGGTTTAGGAGATGAAGGCCACAAAGCTCATGCTCAGCACAAAATATATGCTGGAGCTCAAAATATGTTGTATATACTTACCCCAAAGTTAACACATGATCACATCTAAACTCTTAACTTCTGAGTGACCCTCAGAAATTATCCCAAATCACTGTTGGGATAAGGTTACTTCCTGGATTTTTTCTCTCATAGGAATGCTAGGAGATCCAGTTGATTAGTGCTAATAAACTACTTTCAAACCCTCAGATGCAAGGTGTTATAGATGGGATTTATTGCTCTAGGAGTTTATTGCTATTTCAAAAATCAATTATTAAACTGTGGCCCATCTCCTTGCATAACATATCAAGGTCAAAACGTTCACATATTTGTGGTCACAGTAATGACTTTCTTGCTCTCCTAGTTACCAGATACCAGTAAATGTACTTCTCTTGCATCCTTTCTGCCACTTCAACGTGTTAAAAAACAGAAAAAAATCACAATGTGCTCCATCCCTAAATTATTTGGACACTGAACACATTCTTTATTGAATCAAAATATTGTAGCAGTGTTTTCAGTGACACAATGCCTTGAAGATAACAAATTAACTTTCTTTCTTTGTCCCTACATACACAGGTTATAAGTCAAATCCTATCATGTCTACTCCCCGTCTTATCATTCTCCATGCTAGTCACACAACAAGCACAAAATATCCTTAGCACACACAGCTTTTCAATTCTCATCTATTTGCTCTTTGAATGAGGAAGTGAAAAGCATCTCTACATTCAGTAGAAAAATCAAAAATCTTTCTGAATGATCTAAACTCTTCCTTTTGGACTCCTTCCTAAACTCTTTTTCTCTTCTGTATTAGGCTGCAACATGGTTCCAAGCTGTCAATCACATGCTAAGTTACCACTTGCATCATGCACCATCACACACACATCCATCACACACTATCTCAGCCATCCCTTACCCATTTCCACCCGCCTGTCACGCCTGGAACACCCTCTTTGACTGTGTGTGCCGGCGGTCAGGTTTTCTCCATTCGACTCCCTCAGGAAAACGCGCTCCTTACACAAGGCCCACAAATGCTAACCAGTGTCAGAGCGCCGCTGTCGTCACATCGTAAAACTCAGAACGCACACGTGCTCTAAGTTAGCACCATCCCCCGGGTCCCACAGGGCACGGCTGCCCTGGCTCGCTGTTGGGACTGTACCCTCCTGGCAGCAGCAGCATCGCTCTCTACAGCCACACAAGCATGGTGTGGGTGTGAACGCCTCGTGCACACGCACACACCTCTATACAGATTTATTTTCTATTTATTTTTATTTTCTACAGATGTATTTTGTATTCCTTGTGTTTTCTCCCTCTACAGTCATATCCCAGAGCATCTCTGCATATAAAGAAAAAGCATTTAGACTTGACTCCCCATGTTGCTTTGTTATTTTAAATCTGGGATTAAGTATGGCAAGTTAAAAAAAAAAGGTTACTTGAGAACACAGACCCAAACATTGAATGAAACACTCCTGAACTCTAAGGGTGTTCAAAGTTTCATGGTTTGGATCCATATCAAGTAAAATCAAATGTCAGTTAATTACTTTAACTCTTGTCTGGATCAAATGTATTGAAAATGCTTCAGCAATATTGCTTAAAGTGGATTGTTATGACTATTTGAAATCACAAGAGAATCAACAGTACAAAATGAGTCTAGTCTGTTCACCACAATAATACAAGCTGTTCAGTGAGCAAAAGAACTAACAGCATCTGATTTCCTATGGATTTTAATGTCTTACAGCCCACTTCAGAAAAACCACTGTAAATCTGTCTTTCTTGTATACCCACTTGCGAGCTGTCACAAGAAGCTGGTGTAGTATTGCAGTTCACTACAAGAACTTGGTATTTTTACATTTCTGTAAAACTGCACTGAAATTGAAAAAAGGATTCAAAAACTGTTGCAGGAAAAGGAAGGTCTGGCAGAGAAAACAAGCGACAGAAAATGTTGTTACCTAAAAATGATTTCCTTAGAAGACCAGACCAAAATGCTCGTTACCGTGACCCGATCAGAGTTAGTATCCTCCAGTCTTTATTTCTGGTCTTTTGAACACTCTCAAGTCAGAAACTGGGCTTATTGGTACAAGCACCAGCTTAATGGAATTCTTGCCCTAACTGGGATTGCATAAATGATGGTGGTTGATTGATTGGATTTTAGTCTAGACTTAGCAGAAATGTCTCTGAAACAGTCACTTATCAATTCAAACATGAGGTGTACAACAGAAACTCAAAGGACTAAAGGACTAGTAGTTGTACTTACTGCAGAGGAGAGTACATTATGTAATCCCCAAATTTAATTGATATTGGCAATGTAAAGACAACACCTATTTCTCCATTTCACTGAAGTAAACTAAAATACAGTCACACTTAGCACATGTCCTTATGGTACAAAAGAGTAGAACAAAGAATACAATAGCCATGCATACACCAGTATTATATATGATACCAACATACTTTCACTGAAAAATTGCAAAGTCATATTAGTTAAAAAACATCTGATGAATTATGATTAGGAGCTGGCCAAGAAAAATGCATATTTCTTGCTACAACTGTGCAAAAACAAAAGTAAGTTTTGGACAGAAAACTTCAGTAAAAAATGAAAATATGGAAACGTTTTGACTAGCTTGATTCTAGTCATTGTCTTGAATTAATAGAATTAAGAAATTCAAGGTCAAGGGGGACTTTTGTGATTAATTAGTCCAATGGTCTATACAAAGAAGCCACAAAACTTGTGCTTTACTAAGACATATCATTTACAAACTATTCAATCTTGATTTTAAAATTGTCAGTGGTAAGGAAACCACCACAACCTTTGTTAAGCTATCACAGGGGCTAATCACTCTCACTTTTGAAAATCTGCAAGGGAATTTTGAACTTCAAATAGCAACCACTGGACCTTTTCATAACTTTGTCTGCCAGATTGTTAACAGTATTTCAGTGTTTTTTCCCCAATACAGACACTGTGTTCAGGTCAACCCTTAGCCTTTTCACGGGTAAGATAAACAGAGCAAGATTCCAGAACGTCTCACCGCAAGACAAAGTAGCCAATCCTTTGATCAAACCCCTACTATTTTATCAACAGACTTATAGACACCAAAAAAGAGCTCAGCAATGGAAAAGTGATGGTACGAGCGCCAAATACAGAAGCGATATAACCTCTCTAATATTCCTGGACATTAGTCTCTTGAAATACTCAAGTGTTATATGAGTTCTTTTGACCACAGAGACACAGCTTCCCAATATCATACAGCCCTGTTTAAGAAGTTGTCCATTTTGTTCTCCAGAAGGTTTTGGATACAGGAGATCACCCAGTGTTATTTTTCTCAGGACCTCGATCCTTAAACACACAAGATCATTTTTTTTTTTTCCCCTCCAAGTTTTCAACAACTCAGAAAATCTCACGTTCAAGAGTTTGCCACTCTACCTTGGTAGGTAGATTAACTATGGGATAGCATTTCACTTCAGAGAAGTTAACAGAAAACTCATTGGATTTATGCTCTTAAATGAACAAATTTTGCCTACTTATTATTATGAAATTATTTCTTTACTTCCTTCGGAGAGAGGTCTTATATTTTCAATAGCATAAGTGTATACTGAAGATACTGTCAGTTGTCACCTCTTTTTATTCTTTTGCTATTAAGATAATGTCACTCTGACTATTTCAGTTTTGGCTCCCAAGATTGGTCTTCTTTACAAATATATTCCACAGAAAGCGGAATAAAATCCCACTAAGTGAAAATATACTTTTACTACATGCCTACCCAGCTGATTACTTCCAGAATTTTCTCTACTGTGTTCTCTGCACAAATGTGTTAGGAAGAATCCTTGTTAGATACGTTCACTGCTCAACCACTGATCAGCTAGATGTCATTTTTCAGCTTCCACACAAGTTTCAAGAAGTAACCTACGTGCTGGGAAATAATCAGCAATATTTAATGCCTTCAGACATCATCAGTGCTGGATACTTAGTATCAAATTCAGAAACATACTTCTCAATACAGTGACATTTTATGTTTTTTTTCCTTTTTTTTCTTTTCTTTCTGGAAGTTTTGGATGATTAGGTATCTTGAGGACATTCCTGACTTTCTTTCAAGCTGGGCTGAACTGCCATCCACAGTATCTCAGCTATCTCTTTTAGTTTAACCATCTGGAGCTTTTAAAGCATCTCTCTCAGTTTAGCTCCTAAGTGTTTGCTATCAACTGGAAATTTTTCCACTTTCCTTTCTGCTATTTGTGCCCTACTGATTCTCACTCACCTTCAACCCTGCTGAATGCTGCTTCATGCTTCTGATACTGGTGTGAATTCTTCACCACAATTTTTTTCTTGGGGGACAGTTCCTCTCCCCTGAAAATGGAGCAGCAGAACTTCCTCAGTGTGGCTACTCAGAGCTCTTCAAGTTCCTCAGAGTTTCCCAATGACTGTATTTGTCCTTCTAGTTCAGAAATCCAGCACAGCCAACAATTTTCATTTCATGCACAAAAAGTCCTCCTGGCTACAGGAAGGGAAAAAATACGGAACACCTGTTGCAGGTCACAGCCACCACTTCATCACTGGCCATCCTAAAATCAGGTATAGGAATGGACAGAGGAAGAAGAGTCTGCTACTCTCTGACCAAATTCTTTAGGAAGTATTTCTTTTTATTGCTGTTTGTTTGCTATTCACAAGTTCACCAGTTTCTTTTTTATTCTAGGTCTTCCTGCACTCACTGACAGGCAGCAAATAAATGCTCATACTTGAAAGACTAAGGATGATAAAGGGCCCAAACATCACAACCACATGATGCTTTCAAATAAAATAAAACGAAACAAAACAAAATAATTCATGTTCAGAAGAACATTTACCAACCAATGAATTGGACACAAATACATTGCACATTCATCTACCTCTAAGATTAGACCACCCAAAAACTTATGCTTAATGTTCAAAAGCCATACACGATTCACATTAATGTCCAATAGCAGTACTACTCCAGACCAGCCATTTCCTTTAATTTATCCAAGTTGTCGACTTGTAAAGTGGCTGCTTCAGTTGTTACTGGGAATGCTGAGAACATTCCCTGTAGGATGACCTCTGCTTCCTCTTTTGGGTTGCCAGAAAGATGGTTATTTAGGTACTCCGTAGTCTAGCATTATGGAAACATGGTCAATGTGTGTCCACCTCTGCACTGTTTGCACAGCTGTGGGCAGGTCTGCCTGCTCCAGATCTCAAAATTCTCTATCGTAACAGATCGTTCCTGTCTCTGCAGACATATTCACAACACAACCTGTTTAACTTCTGGAAGGCAAATTTAGGATACTTTAGAAACCCCAGGTAATTTGATTAAATGCTGGAGGCTTCAGGTATAACATCTGGAGGATATCTTACCTTCTGATTTCTGCTATCTATATTGTGCTTTAATTACACTCTTAGTTCTCTATGGTGCTATAGAGTAAGTTGTAAAGATCCCCTAAAGCAAATGCTTAAAAATAAGAAAATAATTACATCTGACATTCTCAGTTATTCCTCAGACCCCAGGCCTGCAAGACCTGCAAGCAAAGCTCCACAAGTCACTACCTCCAGCGACAGAGTAGTTTAATTACATCTAATGCAAACTGCATAAATCAGCATTCTGCACCAGAATCCAGGTCTGCTCTGCACAGGCGTTTGCGCAGGATGCTGATCAGCAGGGATGTCTTCACCCTGCTGCAGGCTCCGTTACAGGCAGCATTGGTCACAGGGATGCCTGGAGCTCCCTCTCCGCATGGCCATCCTCCCTCCTTCATCATCATATAGAAAGAGCATGTGCAGTCTTATCTATAGGATGCTTCTTATTTCACAGGTGAGGGACTTAAACTGTAGCCTAGGGCTAAGGCAGGTGTTTCGCACTTTAGCACTGAACTAAACACTTCAGGACACTTCAGCCAAGCTCCTTGGCTAAGTTGCGGCTTATCTGCTTTTTGGGATAGACTGCTCAGCACAGGCAGGCTATGTTAAAGCCTCAGAGAAAAGAATCACTTAAGAATCAGTGAAATTTCAAAACCACATCCATGTGTCCTTCCAAACAGGCTTTTAAAATCACATCTTCAGCTAAGGCATCCAGCTTTCCCCACTCTCTCCTGACAGCACTTCTTCTGGGCCTCCAATGTAGGAGAAGGGTGGTAGGAAAGGTGATAACACGGCAATCCTGCAGTCCCCAGTTTATTTAGATCAGGGAATCTCTTTCCTTCCCTTCGAAAAATAAATCACGTTTGGAAGTACAATTACATGCTCAAACACAAGTTTCTAATTCCATTTCTAATAGGAAGGAAATAGCCAGACTGACATATCTTGGATCAACTCTTTGTTTATATTAACCTGGTAGCTATACAGATAAAACCAACCCCATGGTTACTTTCCGCACAACCCCACACCTGTGGGGAGCTCTGGTCTGGGGGACTCCAGGAGGACACACTTCCACCTTTCAGGTGATTAAACTTCACGTGGTCACCAGACCTCCTGGCTTCAGATTCCCAGGTTATTTCCCTTTCCAAAATGCATTGTCTCTCAGCATACGCCAAACTGCAATTAACTGTACTTATCTGCTCCCCTCTGTACACATCCTGTGTGCCACTGTCAGCACGTTCAACAGGAAAATTCATCCAGCATGTTGCTGCTGCAAATCAACATCTGGGTCACAAATCCTATTGGAACAAAGTCCCAGCCGTTTAAACAAATTCACTTTTGTCCAAGTCTTTTAATATCTAGAATATTTCAGCTTGCTGCTGTGAATAAGATTCATCTATAGCACACAGGTGAATAAACAGAGATGTATTTTTTCCCCCTTTGATGATGTGTTTACTTTGCCTGTATTGTAAGTTATAACTTTTGCAAGCACTGAAAACTGCAGGGATCCAAAGCAGAGGTATTCCAACAAAAACACAGTTCCAAGCCCAGATCCACCCAAACTGCTTAAGACAAAACACTGTTGGACACATTAAAGCTAGAGGTGAAGATCCAGAACCCTCTGCTTAAGAAACAAAGTGCAGCAACATACAAGCAGACTTTAGTTATGATGCAGGATACTCCACTTATCCATTTCATACATTTACCAAATGATTCCCAAATAATTAGAAAGCAAAGGAGTAGTTAAAGGGCTCAAGCCTTTCTTTTCACTTCCTGAAAGACTAAATTCAGTCTACTTTGCAAGTGGTAGTTGCTATCACATTTTTATTGTACAACAGGAACTAGCACGTAAAGAAAATGACAGATACAAATAAATACTCGACTGTGGATAGCAAATATATAATAGTGAAGAAACATGCTTTATTTCTGCAGTTTATACAGCAGTGAACACAGCGGTTGAGAGAACACACTCCTGAAATGTTGACCAGGATGTTAATGTAGCTTTTTGCCTTTTTTTTTAAAGTGTCATTTTGGAACACATCAGGATTAGCTAGCTGGGAAGAGTCGGCAAGATTTAATGATTTCAGATATAAAGAGCTGAGTAGAAAACTTGAAAAATCCAAGTAAGATTACATTCACAATATTATAAATTCTTGCAGAAGAAACATATAGGTCCTTGCAGTAAGCAACAAGCAAGTAACTAGTTGTAGGGCTTCTGCGGGAGTCTGTGAGAGTAGATTTGGTAGACGTCCAGGTCTGTATGATAAAAGCAACCTGGTTTCAGGTCAGGCATTAGACTGAGAATGAAGCTTGGACCACACAAAGGTAAAACAGCTCCACACAGCATTGCAGGGCATTAGGTTCATTCTGCCCAGGTAGATATGATGAGTCTGCAGAGACAAGGGCCTGGGTGCTGTGTAGGCTTAGCATCGCATTGCTTCGTCACAGCTGCTGTGTCACAGCTGCTGATTAAAATCAGTCAGTGATTATTTTTGTTGTAGGAAAACCAAAAACAAGCTCCCGGGTAGGGTGTTTATGCTGAATCCATTCCAATGCCCCTACCTAGAAAGACAAAGGGAAGATATCTTTTCTCTCCTTTCCCCAGAAAGCAAATTCAAAGCTACATGGAAGTTGTGTTTATTCCAATAGACATCCAGGTTCAGGAAGTTCAGGACTGCAAGCTACCTGGATAACCTGCTTGAAAAGGCAGAGGAAGACGTAGCCATTTCAAGACCCAACTAGATAAGGTACCAAATAGTCTCATTTGATTTCACAGCTGATCCTGATTGAGATGGAGATTGGAGTAGGGACCAAGGGCCCTTTCATTCTGAATTATCACTCTATGATCCTACTACCTGCACCTGAGGTACCATATCCTATTTCTTGCTTGAGAGCAAGAAACTTCAGCTACACGGTGTGCTGTATAGTACAAATGGAGGAGGAACTGAGGAAAAGGTAGCAAAGCATAAGGGTATATGGAATATTTTCTGCATTTCCATATGTTCAATATCATGGGAGATCCCAGAGAAAAAAATATCAAGGTATGAAATGGAAACAAGACATCAGAAATGTGTTGTAATTTAAAATAGGAGAGCTTAAGAGATATCCTTAAAGCTGGAAGAATCATAATCCTTCCCAGAACAGTGAGATGTCTAAAGAGAAAGATTTGCTAAAGCTAAAGAAGAAAGAGTAATGCAGCTCAGCAAAAAACAGTGGAATTTCAGAAAAGGATAAGACAACATGAGTCATCGGTTTAGGAAGTCACCCTTAGAGACTCCTTTAAGTTTGAATGAGCAGAGAGAACGAAGGGCAGCCAGGCAGCCTCCTGCCCTCTAGGACCTCCCTACATTGGCAAGCAATACTGCCCAGTTCTGAGCCCCTAAGAGGGTTTTCATCGTGTGTACTCCTACAATAAGAATTTGGAGACAGATACCTACTTTGTATTACCAAGACCAAGGAGAAGGGGCTGTGAAGTTGAAATGTTCCATATGGCTGGGGTGGCTGCCGAGCGGTGACAGGGAAGGTTGCACATCAGTCAATTGCTGCTTTCAGTGTCACAGACAGTGATGGATACACAAGTATCGCAGCTCAGAGGACCACAAAGTTCTCATTCACGGCAGTAGTAAGTTAGTTTTGGTGAACTCATTCGCAGAAGTAAGGTTAGTTCTCGTGGACTTCAAGCTCTCCAAAAAGACCAGCACCAGTCACAAAAAAAGCAAATGGCATCCTAAGGATGCTGACATTGGAGATGTTACTAAATATCATACAAGCATTAGCAAAACTTAAATAAAAATAATTCTAGCACAAAGAGCACTATCCTAATTGTCTTTGTATTGGACATTCAAAATTAGATTAACTTTTAAGACACAAAGCAGGTAATTACTGACCAAAAATTAGAAGTTGACAAAGTATCTGTGATTCTTGGTCTGGCTCTATTTCCACTGTGCAAGCAATACTTGGCGTAGGCCAGAGCTCCAATTATTTGTAACTCTGAAAGCATGAGTTGGTGAATCCTAAACCACTTATTTCCGTTATGCTAGGAGGAGTTAAAATTAAGATTTTTTACAAAAATATTCCACTGGATGAATAACAAGACATAATTCCACAAATACAAAAAAAGAAAAAAAAGAAAAGGTGGGGGTGGGTGGGGAGACCACTTGGGCTAAAAAAATGTGGAAATGGCATTAAAACACAGGTTAGTAGTGTCATGAAACACTGTTTAGAAGGATGGAGAGGTTAGCAGTGTCATGAAACACTGTTTAGAAGGATGGAGAAGTAAATAGAACTAAATGCACTAACTTAGGGCTTTCCTCTACCGTTCACTTCTTTCTTAATAAATGTTGGAAAACTGAGGAAATCCCAAAGGCCTGGAGGTCTGCCACTGTGTAAAGCAGGGAACTACAAATCAATTTACCTGATATCTTTTTTTTTTTTTGGGGGGGGGAAAGAGGGGGAGAAGAAATGTTAAAATAAATGTTCTATCAACATGGAAATTTAGTCTAAATGTACTTATGTACATAAGCATTGTAAATATATACTTCTGTTAATAAGCATGGTTTTAAATCAAAATAAACTGCTGCTATGAGCACAGAGTGGAAGAAACCTCTGCTGGTAAGCTGTACTTTCATTTCTTGAAATCATCTTAGTACCACATGGCATTTTAGCTTTAAAACCTCTCACTGCCAAGTCTCAAAGCATACACTACATTAAGAAAACATCAATGCTTACCAAAAGAAGCCTACAAAGTCTGAAATCTTTTCCTGCAGCAATCTGCAGATGAAAAAAGTTGGGAGTAACCAGTCATCAGAAGGAACTTTACCAGTAGACTCTACTGAGAGCCAGCCCAAATCTTGACTAAGCACAGTTGCCCAGGGAAAGGGAGGGAGGGAGGGAGGGAGGAAGCGAAGTCCATCCCACTGATAACACTGAAGCTGAAGTTAGGCTTGAAATAAAACCAGATACATAACACTGCGCAATGAAGGACTGGAACATGTTACCTGGAAGAAAAGCAGGGCAAGAAGGGAATAACAAGAGATTTGGAGTGTATTGAAAACCTTGTTAAGGAGGCCACCTCTCTTCAGAAGATAGGTTTTGATGCTACTTCTGGGATAAAGTATTTAGCTCTTGCTCATGGAGACGTTAACCAATCACTTCAGAATATGTGAACTGTATCTCTCACTTTTTGGAGTATAAATGCAATTTTTCAATAGTAATCCCAATTGTCCTCTGCTGACTGTGTCTTTGGCTACATCACAGAGCAATCTCAAAGCTGTATTTCCTTCAACTCAATTTGAACCAGCAGATAGGCACCAAATGTTCACGTAACATGCTGCAACACAGAATCACAGAATGGCTGAGGTTGCAAGGGGACCTCAGGAGATTATCTAGTCCAACTCTCCTACTTGTACAGGATCATCTGTTGCCCAGGTCCATGTCCAGACAACTTTCTAGTATCTCCAAGGATGGAGACTACACTGCCTCTCTGTGCAGCCTGTTCCAGTGCTCTGTTACCCTCACGGTAGAGAGTAGCATAGACACAGACTTGCAGCATGCGACATGGCTTACCTGATGGGATGGTCTCATCAACTTCTGTTTAGTTAATGTCTTGCCTTTCCAAAGACTTCCAAAGTATTTTGTGATTCCTTAGTCTCTGCTCAGGTCTGTGGCATATAGTTTAGTCCCCTTTGCCAGTTTGTGTCAGTGATTTGTGCCAGTTCAAGTCTCTAGACTGCACTGAGGAGATCTCATGTACATGAGTTCATAGTACAGTTTTCAGAAAGGTAAATACTTATTTGCAGTTCTCCAGCATGCAAGGAGTGTGTAGTACAGCCTTGACTCAGCTACTCAGGCTGCTAATTCATATCATGATTACAACTCTCATTATTAGATTGACTTGAAGTAATTAACTGGGAGATCGAGAACATATTTTCCCACTGGAGAGAGATGATTGGAGTCTTCTGTAAAGATGGGCAAAAGCTGTTTCAGAATTTGACTGTTAGGAAAGCCTGAAAAGCAGCAGGGGAGTAAAGAAAAACCATGCCACAACTTGCTATAACATAACACATGTAACTAGAGTCTCCTAAAGATGCAAATACACACATGCATACATATTCCCTGCCAAAACCAGGCCTACAAAACAACTAATTAAATCATGACATTGAAGGTGCTTGTATCTCCCTCAGAGGCTTTGTACTCATTCTAACCTCTGTTAAACCAGTTAGAAAACATGGCCTTCTTGATTAAAAAGGGATGTCAATGAAGAGAGCATTTAGATAAGCAGTGGAAACTAGAATATAAAGTACTTTTTGTCAGAAAACTGGTTCTGCAAAGCCAAAACAACAACCAAGTATCCTTTTACTCCTCCAAGCAAGTATGGTATGGAATACATGCAAGATGGTTAAGAAAATAATCTGTCCTGAAGAGAAGACTTTATAAAGTTTTTTTTTATTGTGAGGTTTAATTTTACGCTATTTTTTCTTCAAAATACAATCACCTCATGCCTTAATATAGTACTATTAATACCTGCCTAAAAATTCATATTCTCGGCAACTAATATTATACCCATCCAGCTATAATGTGATCCTAAATAAGATGCAGCTCCCAATTTTAGTTGTTTTATGCCTACAGTCTTTGACTTTCATTATAAAGTAATATCGGGATCTCCTTACAGCCGGGGTCCCAGAACAAGGCCCAGTGCTCCAATTCCCCGGCAGCAGGAACGAGGCATCACCTGCGCGAGGGCAGAGGCACTGAGGGGCCAGCGCCAGCAGAGCTGCGGGAGGTGCCTGTGACCTCCTGTCCCAGCACTGCTGCCTCCGCACCGGCCACCCCAAGGTAGCTGCTAGTGGCAGCACGGGCTGTATGTGTTTGGAGTCTTTCCACTTGAGCTTTCCACTTGGACTTCTGACCACTCTGACACTGAATGCAGGGCACACAAAACTATTAAGGTAAGACTAACTTTGTGGCTATTGTCCTTAAAAAAATCTTGTTCNGTATGTGTTCGGAGTCTTTCCACTTGAGCAGAATCACTTGGACTTCTGACCACTCTCTGACGCTGAATTCAGGGCACACAAAACTATTAAGGTAAGACTAACTTTGTGGCTATTGTCCTTAAAAAAATCTTGTTCTTGACGTGTTAATCTGAACACAGAATGAAACTGATGAGTATCTGCTCAAGATAAAAGACATGGCAGATGATCTAGAATCACCATGGAAAACGCAGGAGAGAGGATCACATGTGATCTCCAGGCTTACATACTTCACTGCGGCTAGAGGAGAGGACTGAATCTTGGAAAGAGTTTCCCGTCTCTGCAAGCTCTCTGTGATTCACCTAACAGAAGGAATTGTTTGATGACGCAGTGCAGCCGTCAGATTAGCGTTGTTTTAAAAAGACAAAATACCTTACAAAGAGGGAACTAAAAAGTAGTGGGGAGAGGCCTCTATATAAAGGCAGCTTCGTACACCCGTTCTCTCCTCCTGCACTCCTCATATGTCACTGTTCCCTGTGGGGCCATTAAACTCAGCATATAGCCCCCTACAATTACGATAACCACCTGATTTTTATAACCTCCCACTGCGGCGTTCATTAACCCCAAACTCACTCGATGCCAAGTCTTCCTTCCTGGAGCACCAAGGCTGTGTGTGGAGTCCAGCTGGCGAGTCAGGGAGCCAGCGTGAACGGGAAGAGTGTCCTGGAGCTGCTTAGGGCTGCGGTGAACCAGAGGAAAAGGACCACTTGCTCACGAGATTTAGGAAATGGATACAGGGTGTTCCTGTATCCATCAAGAGCAGAACCTATGAAATGGCATCCAGGGCATGACAAAATCTAACAATAAAAGCACCTGCATGCACTAAAATCATCCATCCAGCCCTGCTTTTGCACAGAGTGATCTATAAAAAAAGACCTTAAACAGCCACCCTACATGTATCATTCTATACTTCCTAAGTGCAGAACAGCATAAAAAAGCTGCACATTTCCCAGTCTTGTTGATTTCCCTCTAACTTCAAAGCAGCCGAATTTTAATTACTTTAAATTACAACCTCAGATACTGTATTTTGTCTGTGAGCAGATAGCTCCCTTACTCCAAATGGAAACCCTAACAGGTCCCTAACTTTACGAATATTGTCAGGAACCATAACAACATAAATCTGGTTTAAAACACAACCTGCAACATGGAAATTCATTTTTAGCCCCCCCTTTTTTTTTTTAACTTTTTGCATCCCTTTTTTTTTAAGATAGCTTACATGTAAAAGTTAGAAAAAATCCCAGGTGCCAAAAATTCACAAACCTCCAAGCAACAAGCAAGACTCTCACACTTTCCACTGTGATCCTTGCTGAAAACCCGCCTCCCCTTTCTAAAATAAAGTTGAAAGAAATAAATATCTGGAGAGTTGGCAAAAGGATGCATAAACAAGCTACACTTTGTCTCCATAGCATTATAGCCACTGATATATCTGCACACGCTTCTAATGAGGGACAACAGTTTCTGATAAAGCTGACTCAGAGAAACACTCACTCACCTGCAAAATGACCTAGTTCTAGCAACTCACTCAAGTACAAGCTGGTCTGGTTACATGGCAACACAGCCATAAAGTCTGCCTCATCAAAAATAAGGAGGGAGAAAATCACCTCAAACGATTGTTTTTTCAAACCACAACTATCCTGCCAATTCCATAGCAAGAATAAAGGGGTTGATCAGAAAAAAAAATATAAAAGATGAGTGAACTTTGTAAGATGACCATATTTGTTCAGTATTAATTATGTAATGATGTTTTGCACACAGTTTTTTAAGGTATTCTATTCTCTAAGTGTAAAATGCTTCACCTGAATGTACATGATAATTCAAAATCCCGGGGTACAGAACAGTTCTCATTTGCAGGAATATGCTGGAAGGGATAATGCCACTTCAGAGCAGATCCTGCTGGAGCAGCCATTCCGGAGCTGGGTTCCCAGGACTTCCGTGGTGCTCCTGTCCCTTTCGTAACGTCTAGCAGCTAAAGGGCAGCTGCCAACACTGGAAGCAGGACCCGCTGCTCCGACTCAGTGTATATAAATACCTTAAGGGAGGGAGGGAGGAGGATGGGGCCAGCCTCTTTTCAGGGGTGGACAGTGATAGGACAAGAGGAAATGGGCACAAACTGAAGCACCAAAAATTCCACAGGAACTTAAGGAAAAATTTCTTGACAGTGAGGATGACAGAGCACTGGAACAGGCTGCCCAGAGAGGTTGTGGCATCTTCTTCTCTGGAGATCTTCCAAACCTGGCTTGGATGCAATCCTGTATAACATGCTCTAGGTGATCCTGCGTGTGCAGAAGACTTGGACTAGATGAGCTACAGAGATCCCTTCCAACCTTAATGATTCTGTGGTTCTGTGGTTCTATGATTCCTTCCCACCTTGCCTAGTAGAGAGCTCTCAGGGCAGCTGAGACTTCTGTGGACTGGGAATACCCTGGAAAAGTGAGAGCCTCCCTGACTTCTCTGGAAGCAGGAGGCTGCCAAGTAGTGCCTTTGCAAATCTCCACCTCAAAACCTCCTAAATAGCAATTTTAAAGGGAATATGTGCACGGTGAAGTATTTTAGAAATAATTTAGTTTTTAATGGTGTCCTTGAAACTTGACTTTGTTCTATACCTCTCTTTTGCTCAACAGCAGGTAAGATGTAAAATACAAGTTTTCTGATTCAAAATCAGAAGAAATTATAACAAATGCTAGAAAAAAAACTTTTTGAAAGAAAATAGTATGTTGGGAAACGTACTTAATTAACTTCTTAATTAAGAAGAAGTCAGTTGTGATTTACTGCTTAACTTATTGGCTCAAAACTGGAGAATGTGTATTTATCAACATATAGAAGCTCAGTGGGAAAAATAATTGCCACCTCCTTTTAAAAACTATTTGAACTCTCTGTTTCCTAAGGAAACAGTCTTGCCAGCCTTAATTATAGATTCCTTCAAATATAACATTTATAGGTCTTAAATCCTTTACTTAGTTTTATTGCCAGTAATTAGAGAGAGCATGGTTTCTTTCCAAGAGATAAAAATGCTTTAAAATATTAATAACTTTATCAAGAAATATAGATACTTGGATATTGCTAAATGATGATATCGCTCTTCTTTTCCCTGTTCCCCAGTTTACTGAATTAATCTTGGAAAAAATCATATCTTGTGTGTGGATTTGCCCTGGACAAATGAATTTTAGACCATTATTTATCACTTGCAATGCACTTTCAAAATGCATTTGGCAACAGATCCCTTTTTACTAAAGAGTATGCGTGAGCAAGCAGGATTACAAGCACCAAGAAAACAATTTATACAAAGAGTCAAAGTACTCAAAAGTACTAAACTGAAACTCAAGTTTTCCTTGATCTTAAACATATTCAGCAAAAATAAGTGCATTTTGAATGCATGAATGAATATAAAAGGGATAAACTTTGCCCTCACATTTTGGTAATATATTTTGGCTATTACAGGTGGTGGGATTTGGGGTTTATTTAGGATTCATTTGCTACTATGACAATACTGCTTGATATACTGAATTAATTAATAAACAGTCTTGCTAAGCAGTACAGAGGGAACATCGTGCCTAGACCATGAAGCATATGAATTAGTGAGGATATAAGCCAACTGGTGACATTTGCTTTGCCTTCAAGTATCAGTGAAGGTACAAGAACAAATGCTGCACAGACTGCAAGGCTGTAAAACTGAATTCTGCAGTGTTATATTACTTAGAAAACAAACTTTGAGCTACAAATTGCACCATAGTCCTTTCTACCTCAGCAAACTGCTTGGAATATTACATTTATTTACTATTTTCAAAAATGTAGACTTCTAAAAATTTTGTAGGCATATACCTTAACTAAAGGTAAAGCTTAATCATATTCCAAAGCAGAACAATACTTATTTACTGGGAGGAAGGGGTTGGGGATTTCAGGATGTCATGATTAAGAGAGAAAGGCTTGTTTTAAAATATATATATATAATATATATTTATATATTTATACATACACACATATATATATAAAAGAAGTTGTGTATATTTCACAGAATCACAGAATGGTTGAGGTTGGAAGGGACCTCTAGAGATCATCCAGTCCAAACCCCCTGCTCCAGCAGGGACACCCAGAGCACGGGGCACAGGGTGGCATCCAGGCGGGTTTGAAGATCTCCAGAGAAGGAGACTCTACAGCCTCTCTGGGCAGCCTGTTCCAGGGCTCTGTCACCCTCACAGGAAAGAAGTTCTTCCTCACATGGAGGTGGAACTGCCTGTGTTTCAACTTACACCCGTTACCCCTCATCCCATCACTGGCCACCACGGAGAAGAGCCTGGCCCCACCCTCCCTACCATCCCCCCTCAGATACTTGAACATTTTGATCAAATCTCCTCTCAGCCTTCCTTTCTCCAGACCAACCAGACCCAGCTCGCTTAGTCTTTCCTCATATGATAGATATTCTAGTCCCTTAATCATCTTTGTGGCTCTCTGCTGGACCTTCTCTAGAAGCTCCACGTCCCTCTTGTCCTGGGGAGCCCAGAACTGCACCCAATACTCCAGGTGCGGGCTCACCAGAGCTGAGCAGAGGGGCAGGATCCCCTCCCTCGACCTGCTGGCAACGCTCCTCCTCATGCAGCCAGGATCGCACTGGCCTTTTTGGCCACGAGGCCACATTGCTGCCTCATGGTTAACCTGTTGTCAGACAGGACTCCCAAATCCCTCTCCACAGAGCTGCTTTCCAGAAGGTCAACCCCTAATCTGTACTGGTTATTCCTCTCAAGGTGCGGGATCCTGCATATATATATGTACACACATACAAACAATATTAGTCCAAGTATGTTCTCCTCAGTTTCTCTTGTAAGTCTGCACTAGAACATGGCTCAGGAGGGGTGTCAGATAAAGAGGTGGTGGCTTTGGTGACAGGTCTCTTCACCATAAATAGCTGGCGGGGCAGCAAAAAGTCCCTTACTTGACATAAGATAGGCCCAAGTGTTAGGAACATCCAGCTGATGGTGATCAAGTATTTCCCGTACCATTTCTTTTTAAACAAGAAAATTGGTTCTTGTCATAGCTTTGTTCATACAGAAGCCATTGCTACAACTAGGGCTTCATGCTGGAAAAAATTCAAGGTCTCTCTGGCATTAAACTAGCCCATAAAAAAAAAAATCTTGGTACTATCACCATGCCCTTATTCTTTTCTTTTCCCTGCAGTGGAAGTGCCAGCCAAGTTCCTCTTTCATAGAGTCTTCCTGCAGCCCTTATGCGAACAGACAAGGACTCTGTGGAAAGGCTCCTGTTCTTTGCTTGGGTATGGATTACATGGAGCAGCTCAAATAGTTATGGGCCCAAGTGTCTGATTAAATGTGTTCTGCAGTGCAGAAGTAGCTGCATTAGCTTTTTGCCTGAGAAAACCATGAGTTAGAGTGGTGCGAATGCACCAGGGAGCACCGTGGGCATTCGGCAGGAATACCAACAGTGTAGGAAAGAGATTTGCAAGCAAAGCGGAGCTTTATGGAAAAAATAGGTACAAGAGAATATAGATGAGAAAAGGTTCAAAAGGGAAAGTGAATCCATGACATTTGCACCATTTGCACTATTTGCTGTTCCCTTTCGTTTATCAACCTATCGTTAGGTCAGGATAGGTTTGACTCAAATACTTTAGATCAGTTCTTTACTACATGAGGTGCACGTTAACAATAAAAAGGACAAACGTAGGAATAGGCTAGAATTCAACAAAGAAACTCTTTATGCTGAAATTCATGCTTAGGATTGAGCAGTAAGATACTTAAAACTATTCTCACTATCTGCTCCTACCCCTCCTCTCTGTCTCTTTTGCTTGATTCTGCAAAGCCTAGTTAGAAAGACTGAAAGCTATGAATTTGGATTCCGTACTTGGGGACTTCCCACTTCCATCAATCCTGCTGTGTACAGAAAGGCATACTTTTTTTGTGACTGTAGGATGTTATGCTTGTGCATGTGCATATGTGTGCCTGATGCCAAGCCACTTCCTCATCCCCCAGGAAAAGATTGTTGGCGACGGTGGTGTGCAGGAGAAGAGCATTCATAACACAGCTGCTCTGGGAAGGAAAAGAGAAAATAAATACTAAGGTGAAGTTAGCTCAGAAGTTTATTAATATTGTGGTTCACAGTGCTGGCTGGTTTCAAGTCCCTGACATCTCAGTTACAGGTAGAGAACTGACAACTGATTGCCGAATGAGCTCCGCACAGTACGAAATCCAATCAATTAAACAATGTTTTATATTTCTTCTAGATTCTAGCAATGCGTAGCTCCCACTTACCTCCTGGATCATGCCAGCTCTGCACGCCCTTGGCACAGACCTGCTAGCAGGATCCATTTGGCAGTTAATGAGTCTGGCTCAGCCCCTTTTCCCTGGAGGAAGCAGGAATAGCTGCCGAACCATCCAAGATCCAGGAGTTCCCTTCCACACAGAGCTGTGCAGGGAGCATCTGCCACCCCCGCAACTTCCCTCCAACTGCTGCAGTTGTGTTCAGATGGGGATGAAGGAAGAGCTCACACAACTGCAACTGCTGTTTATCAGGGAAAGGGAGGAGAGAGGAGGTTGCCTCCTGCACAGCTGAAGGTTGTCCTGTGCTTGTTTCTACTGCCTCCCAAAAAGAAAACCAAACCTGACACCCAGTTCACATATGCAGTGTTTATGGCTGATGGCATTATCCTAAATAAGTACTAACCTTCATTCTCCTGTTGCATGTTGCCTACAAAAACTACAAAATAGAAGACCAAATAAAAACTTTTCGGAACATATATAGAAATTCTGAAATCAGGAAATGCAGATGTGCTAATCCCAAATCTTTCACTTAAATGTAAGAATGTTTGCTCTGGTGTACATGAAAGAATGGATGACTTTTCACAGGGCTTGGAAAAGTCTCAGATGGGTTTTATGCCTAAGGAGAACAATACAGAGCCCTTTTGCTCAGCTGGGAAGGTAGGGAATCTCCAGAGCACAGAAAATATTACTGGATTCCAGCTGGGCAGCTATAACACCTACCCACTCATCAACTTTTCCAAAAAGCATCCTGCAGCTCAGGAAAACTTCCCAAATGCTTTTTTTTCTGCACATGCTGTCCAGTTAGTAGAGTTCCACAAGATATTCTGAAGTGGGATTAGAATAGGAAAAAATGAAGTTAGATCTTCTGAAAATCTCTAAGAAAGTTATCTTACATAGGGATAAAGTGATTACAGGTTTTTAATCAATCTCCACCTGCTGGTAGGAAAGCTTAGATAATAAAATGCAAGTGAGTTTGAGAAAAAAAACTATCCTTAGAAAGTGGAATTATATACATGACTGTAAACAATGTCAAGACATGAAAGGAAAATTCTTCTGCCCTCCTGGGATAGGGATGACTCTCTTATTCTTAGAGCCCCTAGTCTTTTTTAGGGTGAAAGAATTTTGTGCTGTACATGGGCACAAACACCCACGTGTTCTCACTCTCTAGTTAAACAGATCCACAATTTGCTTCCAGACAAGTGCTCTATAGAAAGAAAAGAGCACAGTTCGGAAAGACGGAAGGAAAAAAGATCAGCTTTGACTGAGATTGATGCCGACTGCTATCCCTCAAATGATTTAACTGTCAAACAGCATCTTGCAGACACATGAAATCTCAAAATATCCCATGTCAATACTTACAAATAAAAATGCATACAAAGTAAAAAACCTCATCCAAGTGTGTCTAGTTGTCTTTGGCAATGTTATTAGGCGTGAAAACATGAGAATATACTTTTTTTGCTAAACTGATACATCAACTTCTGACCAAATTCCAGAAGTGTGAAAATGTATTTCTCTGGCATACAGATGAGGGGCACAAAACCCCTTCATCTTTATGAATTACACAAGAGTGTAAAGAGCATCAGCTTACTAACATAGTACAGCTTCAAGTCTGCTCCTATGAGATCTCCTGTATTTACATAGTAATGATATGCAGCATTTGCACAGAATGAGAAAAACAGAACTGTCTTAAAGGTTAAAAAAAAAAAAAAAAAAAACAGAAAAGGAGAGATGAGATGATTGAAGTATATTCGCTTTCATTTAGATTTATAGATATCATTTACTACCTCAGAAAGCAATTCTCTGAAAACTATCATGTCAGAGTGATAGCATAAAATACATTAGTACTAATTCTTTCCCGCAGTCCTGATATGAGCTTCATTTGATCAGATGTTTAAAATCAGTTACATCTGTACAAATTTCAATTTTCTTGGAAAAAAAGTCCAAAAAGTAACTTTTGAAGTGAAATGATGGAGGAGTCTAATCAATATATGGAACCAAATAAGCAAGTTGTGACAAAAAGTAACTCGTGTCTCAGAGATGAAGTTCTGTCCTTTCACTTGACATCCAGATAACAAGCACAGGTTATCCTGTTTTTCCCATTTATAACCCACAGGTTTTCCCCTTGCTAACTCATGTGGCAGAGCAGACTACCTTAATCCTTCCCTAGCATTCATTGGTCTGGTCTAATATTAATACTATATTTGTAGAATCAGAATAAAAAGTTTTATTTAGAGGAAAAAAAAAAAAAAGTAAGAAAAATGCAAATGAAATAAAACATCCAATCAGTTGCTATGTGGCCAAACATGTAACTCTAAAAATCCTGTCTTAACACAGAGATGTGTGCAAGTCAAGTGTTCACATCTGCATGTGGTCAGTAACTTTAACACAAGAAAATTACATGCTCAATTACAAAGAATCAGATCATAAAATGAAAATTTTGTTTTTTTATTTAAATTAGTTATAAATAACACAAGAAAACTTTTTTATGCAGAAGACAGGAAAAATAAAATATCAAAACAAACGATACCCCTAACACTTAAGATATTGAATAACTCCACATAGGAAAAAAAAGAATTGATGAACATATTTTCAATAATTCCTTTCAACCCATGAAACATGAGTCAGATCAACTCTTAAAGAACTTTAAAAAGCACTTTACAAACTCCCTTTGATCAACACCGGAGATGTAAAACCCACCTACAAGGTTAGATGTAGAGAATATCACGAAAAACAGGGGCCACACAGAAGCACTTGCCTACACAGACAAAACAAATACAATATATATAAGATTTCAACACATTTTCAAGTTCTTTTAGTGTTGGCAGAAAACATGTATTTCCTTGAGTCCCATTGAAACTATAAACTTTACCCAGGTCTAAGCCTTGAGAGGCTGCTGAAACACTGTATTTTGTGATGACTACCAATGCTGGAAGAACGTATCCTTTTTTTTTTTTTTTAATTCCTTTCCTTTCAGAGTTGCTAAGTAAACATTTCAGACAACACTAAGAACAAATATTTTGCACACTGTGGGAACTGTAAAACAAACATACCACCACAATCCACGGGATAAAGATCAATAATTACAATTAAAAAATTTTTGTTTGAGAATTAAAGAGAATACAGAAGCAAGTCAAAAAGTAGTGTCAAGATCAAAATAAAAATTTAATAAGAAAAGCAAACGGAAGAAAGAAACTAGATGATAACTATGCAAAGCAAGGCAAAAAACAGAGAAGGAAAAGTAACATATTTATATGGACAGCACTATTGAACTTTCAGAGACTTGAGATCCAGATGGGCTTTCTAGGAAAGCATGAAATTCAGCCAACCATGGCAAGACTCTCCATGAGCACTACTGCTGGAAATGCTTCCATGTTTGAGCAGCTCTAATAGAACTAGGGATAGGAAAGTTTCTTTATTTGGCAAATATTTCTGTTAAAAAAAAAAAAAAGCTACTTATTGGGAGGTATGAGATGAGGGACATCATCAACAGGAACCATGTTATCTTTGCACACAGCCAGTTCTGCCAAATACATTGACTCCCATAAACGTTCCGTGAGGTCAGAGTTTTGAAAATATATGAATAAAGAATGGGAAAGAACATGTGGAGACTGTATGAAATAAAATATTTGTCCTAAAACTAAAGTTTCATCTTGGTCTGCTAAAAGCATCCACTCTGAAGCCAGCCTCACAGGACAAGGCAAATTGCCTTCTGGAGATGCCAGTCACCTTCTGCCAGCTCCTGGAAGAACCTGAGTGCGCTGAAGATCCCTGTGGAGCTGGTGCGAGGCCGAATGCAGCCCTCAGATGGCTGGAGTTACAGGAAAGCTTCTCCCTGTAGACTTCTACTCGATGTCGTTCCCATACCCTGCTCTGACGACCTATGTGTCACGAGGGGATGGCAGTTGTAGCCTAGGAAGACATTTACAGGTGTTTCCCAATAGGATCATTTTTCTGGTAACAGCTTTAAAAGTGCATCATCTATTTGAATATCTAACAGAAATAACTGAGAAATAGCAGTAATGCAAGAGAGTTATTTTATGCATTACTTTAAAAAAGGCTTGAAAAACTGTTTTTGCTGTTCATGCAGCTGGGAACTGGGATCACTAAATGCATATGAATTCATACCATCTCTTTTAGGTTGGCTTTAAAGACTCCTTTTATCACAGTTTATTTATTACATTTAAAACTCCTTAACCACAGAAGAAAATTGCTTTTGGCTTAAATTTCAGTGCAATTACCTTTCTGTGGTTGAATTTCCAGCCTGGAGATTTAAGGGGATTTTCTGGGGTTTAATGCTTTTTTGTACATATGTGCATTTAGCATTACTGTACTGCTATGCTATAGGAAATGAGGCACACATACTTAGAGAACACCAGCTTCTTGTTAAATTCAATCAGAGGACAAACAACTGTGTCTTTGTCACAGAAGCCCAAGTTCAAATGCATAAGGATCAGATAATGAAAAAAAAAAGTATCTTGTATGACACAATATGCTTTCACTTTATTTAAGAAATGAATGCACAAGTATCTAAATCAGATGCTCTGGAACTAAAAGAGCTTAAAGGAGTGCACTTTAAAGCCCAAAACATTTTCTAAGCCTCTGGATATTATAACAGCACACATGACTTTAAAAACAAAAAAAAAGTATAACACGCGTTTTCTGTTCAATGTGTTAAAATACAAAGGAAAAAATACAAATACGAATAGAGAGTTGCAAACTACAGAAATGTTTTTAAAATCAGGGAGAAGGAATTAAGACAGAAAGAACCAGAATTCATTCTGAAAAACAATTACCGTCTCAACATCCTTGTATTTTATGTTTTGAATATGTAGTAGGAAGTGGTGAATTGTCAGAGGTATGTATAACGATGCCTAAATTATAGCTATAAAGCCAGCTAGCCTAATTCTTACAGAGTTTCTAGTTAGAACCTACTCAGATTACATACAGATAATAAAAAGAATTAAGCTAGGAAGCTAAAGGGTTTTTTGCCCACACATTATTTAAACATGAATCCAATTACTGGCGTTTCATGGAGTGGCAGCCTCACTCCATCCAGCTGCTCTTAAACCAAGGATACTGGAGCCGCGCGCCAGTGCTGAGCACTGGACTCGTGTGGGCGCCCAAGCCTCCTTCAACAACTTCGTCCTGCTGCAGGAGGGGCTGTGGAGGACTCACTTTTAGCATAATAAAAATGATGGTGATATAATGAATAATTATTATGGGGTTTTATAGCTGGAAGGCATGGTAGTTATTTCAAAGCTATTTGTAACCAACAGCCTTATAAAAAGCCTGAATGTATTACATATGTGCAGAAGGTAACTGGGCACATGTAAAAATACCGACATCTGAAGTAACGAACGGATGTTTCCTTCTAGAGGAACTACCCCTTTTTCATATGTGGGCTCATGAGCCACTCAGTTTAATTAGTTATCAGCCTTTTAAGAAAACAGAAATAAGGACTTAAAAATAAACTGTCATGAGATGAGCCCTCTCTTCCTTCTCTGACAGCTGTATCATTCCTTTCCTTTCAGCAGCAATCTGGTGACATGCATTGGTGGACACCGGCCCTGGTAAATTAATTAGTTTCAGTTGCCACGAAACAAAACAAAACAAAAACACAAAGACATGGATGTCAGAGAGCACAGCGCAGAAAATGCTGCTATTGCCAACACTTAAGATTTGGGAGAGTGGGATTCTCAAACCCAGTTCCTGGACTTTTGTGATAATGAAACCCCATTGGTCACCTGTTTTCCTCTCAGAAAAAAAAAAAAAGTCCAATTTGTAAAAGAAAAATCCTGATTGACAGAACTGATGAAGCAGCAACATCTGGGTGTGCAGACCAGAGATCTACTTTTTTGTTGTTTTTTTTTAAGTTTACCCACTTTTCTTTACAGAAGTATCAGCAGTTGCAGTAGGCACCAAGAAAACTACTTTACTTTTTTTTCTTATGGCAATGTTGGCATCCCATTCTTGAGAGGACAGCCTGTGGTGCCTTCACTGCTTCTGCATGAGAGGAAAATGAATCCTGGTACTGTTTCTATAAGCAGTGAAAGAACACTTAGTTTTAAACCTGTTGCATTCAGTGAAGCAGCTCCCAAGGCCACACGGATGTCAGCAATGGCAGAAGGGAGAGGAAGGTGAAACACTCTTCTGCCAGTTGAGTTAGCTTCTTGGTTTGGGCCCTGCCTTTGAGTGAGTCAGGCCAGATGGTAACTTATAAAGCTCCGAACACTGGTCCAGATTAATCCTACATACTCTAAATTGTTTGACTGGCTCTTTAGTTTCCCAGCCTCTGTAAATTGATAAAAGCAATCTCATATTATGGGTGCTAGTGCAGAAGGGTTATGCAGTAGATACTCTTTTCCCAAAGAGTTAAGAGAACAGAGAACCTTAGGCACAGGCAACAGTCACAATATGGAGTGTGAACATCCATGTGGACTACAGAAACAGAGGATGCACCCAAAAATGTTGGTGTCTTTTGATCTGGAGAAGTAATTGCTCTGAAGTGGTCAAGGAAGAAAAACTAAATAAATAAAAATGGGAAAAAATCTAGCTCTATTTGAAATCAGCCTACCTTAAAAAAAATGAAAAAAGCAAATCTAAGCAGATTACAGAACAAATAATTCAATATGAAAAACACTGATTAAACTAAAGAGTAATAAAAAAGATTTTGATGCCAGTTCTTCCCAAAAGTCTGTGAAAAGATCATTTTTATACCCCTTTTATTTGTAAAATACTCATTTGGAACCCTAGACAGAAGCCAGCGAGGGTGTCACATTGCTGCCTTACATGCTCCCACTCACATGTGCACATTCACACACACTCCTCCGAGGCGCACAAGCAGTTTGAAGACACGTAATGAAAAGCTGGAGGAGCAGGTTCCTGCGTGTGCCCTTTCAGCAGAGTCACGGCCTTTGTTTTCCACCAGAACATGCTTCTCTCATTAGTGGTTCGTTTCTGCGAGGGAACAGATGGTCGAGCACGGCAGTCTCAGCAGCCTCGGGGCTCCAGCACCAGCCCTGTGCACCTCTCGTGCATGCTGCTGCTCTGCAGCTTTAACCCACTGGGCAAGCGACGGGGCGCGAGGCCGGCCGCGGAGCAGCCACATCGCAGAGGGGAACCGCGCTGGGGAGCTCCTCAGCAGCACGCGCTCGCCTGGCGGCAGGGAGGAAGGGGTCACACCAGCTTTCCTATATATTCCCTTCTATCATAGAAACAGAATCCAGAGATGTGATTTTTACTATAGAAAAGCTCAGGAGGCCAAGCAGGATGCAAGGAGCCCAATTCTGTCATGGTATCCAAGTTCAGTGGGCATCAGTAGCTAAACATTAATTTATTTAAAAATATAAATAAAGCTCATTTAAATGCTTAGCCGAGGGACAATTGAACTAGATTTTAATATTTCTGTATAAATAGACCAAGTAATAATAATTGATGAGGGAAGACAGCACCATATACACAAAAGTTTTCCTAAATACATATACTTACTGTCATCTGAAAGAGACAGTTAGAGGCTCAGTTATGTTTGGAAACAATTATTTTAAAATGCAAGTGATATTGTATTTGAAAAATGGCTTGTGCAAAATGAGCTTTCCTTAAAAGAGGCGGGATATTGCATTTCAGTTTCCAGGGATTTAAAGGAACAATGCAAGCAGCATTGACGCCTGTTTACTGTAACAATATAAACCATAATACTACTGGCTTGAAACCATTAATGAATTAATCTCTGTCAGAAGAGTGTCTATAAAGAAGGTTCTTAAAAGACCCCAAAGACATTATAGCGCTGATGGTTTACCATTATGTGGTGTAGCAAAGTTTTACTCAACCAGTTTTAAAAGCATCCATATGGAGCCCATTAAAGTCCTCTCTTTCTTGTGGTATAATTCTGAATGACTGTATTATGCTACTTATTTAAAATATGGATTGTAACTTCCACCACCAATTAATAAGAGTTCTACACATTGCATACAATTTATAAGATGCACAGACACTGTCATCAGCACCTATAAAATAAAACAATGTCAGGAACAGTATTTGTTAGAGCTAGCTGAAACATAAGATTAATTTGACACAAAACAAATAACTTTGACACCAATTAAGTCAGGGACACGCATTTTAGCTGCTGTTAAAATCAATTAAGAAGTGCTTCTCTTACAAATATCCCAAAACTCTGAAAAGTTTGTCTGTTTTTATGCATGCATTCCCATACTCCGTTCCACCAACATAACCATACTCAACCACAATAATCCTAAGTAAAGAATTTACATTTAATTCTATACAAAAATATTTTTAAAAAGAATCTGACCCACACATGAAATCAATCAGCTCAACTGATCACTCTTCCGTAATAAAAACTGCCTTCTTCACTATTGCTTTCACAGTGCTACATTCACTCTAGTTACATCACCACAGTCCCTCCCCACCATCCTCTCTTTTGGACTTCCTAATTTAAGAATACAGGTCTCAGCCTTGGATGTGGTTTCTCAACTTGATGGAGTTCAGTGTTTTCAGTATGTATTTACATGACTCTTTACATATATGTTGCTTCAAGGTCAGGGCCACAAAGAAAAGTCCCAGCAGCATGGGCCCAGGTGGGCACTCAGGATTCAAGCAGCTCTTCTGGCAAAGTAAATGCAGCTCTAGGACAGTTTGGTCTCCCTGTAGCCCAACCTCCTGCCCTGTGGGCATTACAAGGAGAATACCCAAGATGCATTTTTGAGCAGAAGTCACTCTTTTTGATCAATTCTCACATTATCATCCAAATATTGGGATTCGGTTCAGTTGGGGATGAGATGATCATTTGGTGGAAGATTTTGGCAGTCAAACTTATAAGCACCTGCTAAATATGATAAACAAAGCTGCAGCCACATGAAGGTGACTGTAGGATTTCCATTTAAATGATCAATTAAGCAGACTGCTGCCTGCAGTTTAGCAGCACCACCATCTGCAGGTTTTTCCTTCCTGCTGTGGTCTTGCTGGCTTTATTCCGAACAAGAAGAGAGATGATCTCTTCATAAGCCTAAGAAAGCAACTCCACTTTGAAAATCAGCTCCTATACTTTATTTCTATTCCATAATTATAAAACCTTGAATACTTCCTAGAGTAATCACACAACCAAGAATTAACAATCAAACTATAGCAAACAGCAAATGTTCTCACATGAGTCACTGTCCTCTTTATGCTCTTGATTTGCTGGTTTCTTTACAGAGCAATCAAGCTAATTATATGGCTCACTATAGAACACCAAAACTGTAACATCTGCTCAGATGTGGCTGTTCAGGAAAAAAGGATTTCTCATTATTGCTGCAAGTTTCAGATTTGAGTTAAAATGAAAGTGTGTGTGATGATACTTTTCACATTACAATTTTGCTTCAACTAGTCTCAAATTCTCACATTAAAATGTGCCTTTTCTTTTTTAAAATGTTTTTTAAAAAATACATTATCTTCCCACCACAGTCAGGCTTCTCTCAGGTCTTCTTCTTCAGGCTACTCTCCCAGGTCTTGTAATACATTTCAGCAGATCTGGGTTCCTCAACTGAATATCTGGAAAATTCCAATAGATCAGATAACATTACAAAAGCAGAAACAATCTTTCTGCAGTACACAGGGTGCAATTTTTCATTGCTGTTGCATCCCACGCACACATTTAGACCCACGCAAAATGAGCACAGAGAAATACTACCACAAAAGCACTTGCTGTACTTTTAACCAGTACAGAAAGCTACACGGTGGACAAGGCACCAAGAGTTGGCCACTGTGCAAAGCCCCGGAATTCCAAATGAGCAGTTCATGGCATGGGAATCTATAGCCAGGGATTTCTGGAGTGGTCTTTGGTGCATTGGCAACCTGCTAAAATCATAATTGTCTCAACACACAACTGACAGTTGTTCAAATGGCAAAGTATTTGTAAAAAAAAAAAAAAAAAAGACTGGCTTCTGTTCAAAGAAAACAGTGCAACATGGACAACAGGCAGCCAAAGTGTAACAGAAGTTTTTAACAGTAGCGGGGGAAAAAAAAAAAGTCTAAACATCTAAACATCTTTTTTTGAGGGATTTCTTTTTTTAAAGGAACAGCAAGAGGAAAATCTACCACTGTGACAGATACAGGTACCAGTGCTGGTAGATATTAAGTTTCCAATTATTTGTTATAACACAGCTGAGAGTGATTAGACAGTTTACATATGACTGCTAGGAGCCCGGTGCACATTATGTGAGCCATCAGGTCCTGCAGCCTAAACACAATTCTTGATTTAATGGATAAATGAATTTTGCTAAACCACTTCAAATGCAGGAATGTTCGCCGAATCTGCGCGCAGGCTGTTAGCATATTTCCAGGCAGCCTCATTCAGAAGAGATCACAGCACACTCTGGTCAGACGTAATAAAAACTGCACCCCAAAATCCCAGGCCAGTTAATTAGATGCTGTTTTCTAAGACTGGTTGTAAACTACCCCACTGACATCTTGTTCAGCAGTTTTGTTTCTTTGTACTAAATGATACTTTCTATGAAACTTGTCTGCTGTTCATGAAAACTTCTGTTATTTGGGGTTTTTTTTTGTTTGTTTAGAACTGGAAACTCCTTAATTTTCCTTGACCAAATCCACTGGATCCTTTACTTGTTTCCCCAAGTGAGCGTACACTCATGTGGTACTGTGGAGGCATCCTGGTCTAAAGAAAAGAGCTGAGATTTAAGTATGAAGTAAGGCTGCAATTTTTTTTTTCCTACTGCATCTTTCTACTGTATCTTTTACTTCTCTTTACTAGTGAAGTGGAATGTAACTTCTTCTCTTCTTCTTATGAGGTTCTGATATTTCTGCTATCCTGTCTTCTAAGATGGGAGAAAATAGTGATATGCCAACAACACCAGAATTTTGCAGCATCATTCATTACATAAGCAATAAGGCATTAATTAGGTGGTCCCAAAAGAATCCCACAATCTCTATTTCTAAAGGAGGTGTCTTTTCACTTACACAAATATACTGACAGTCTGTCTATTCTGGAAGACAACGTACTGCAATATCTGCAGGACAGACTCCGGGAGACAGAGGAAAACTTAACAAAATGACAGTTTTCAGTAGAAACAACATGAAACTTGGCACGCACAACTGTTCATTCCTGGAAACACAAACTACCAGAAGAAGTTGTGAACCATCACAAATAATGAAGAACTTCAATCACTATTTTGCCTTTGACAAATTCCAAGCAGTTGCCTAGAAGCCTGTGTGCTAGTAGTGATTCAAGAGGAAAATACTGTATTCAAACGAAAACTGTATTCAAGATAATGGCCTTCATGTTTCTTTGATGAGAGAGTTTCCTGACAGTTAATATTACAAGTTACAGATAAATGCACGCAAGTTATTCTTAGCTGGAGCATAGCTTCCAATTCAGAATCCATTGATTCAGGGAAGCATGATCTGAAAACACATATAATATGCAACTTCACATAAATTGATATTCATTTATCTTAGATGCAAGCAACTACACGATTAAAAGCTATGTACGTGCAAAGTACCAGTAAGTCTGGATTTTAATCCAGATTTCTCAATTTTGAGTTAATAAACCAAGCAGTATTTCAAAGCAGCATATTTCTCTGAATATGTAACCAATTCATCAAAACTGCAGAGGTCACCACCTCTAAGCAACTTGTAGCACATGCTACATGTATCAGTAGGAAGTCATTCTTTCCTGTTTCTCAAATGATCTGAGTAACTGGCCCATTAAACTTTTGAAGAATATCCAGGCCCAAATTAAAAGATCATGGTAAAACAGAAGAGCTTGTAAGTACTTACAACTTCACTGATTAGAAGTCTTTTTTTTGTTTTTATCCTCACTGCCCGATGTAACCATTCCCAATATGGAGCTGCCTTTCTCTCCAGGATGGCCTCCTGAAGGACCCTTCACATATTCTTTATGTTGTCCTGTTTCCGGTTTCAGTGCTCAATACTGAGCTGAAAGTAATAAAGGCACTGGCCTTTATTTACCTATTTAAGCCACATCGAGCAAGATGTGATAGGCATCAATGTATAACGTTAAACAGTTGGCATTTCTTAAGGGTTTTTTGCTCTTAACCCCCAAATAAATGAATAGCAGATGAGCCTTGTCAACAATTTGCTAGTTGCTTAGTACATTCTGACTACCATGTTCTAGAATGCACACTATATATCTGGTTGGTATTAAAGAGCATAATGAAGAACATATTTACATCCTGTATTTTTCCAATCCTATTCACTATATTACAGGATTAATGGGTCTAAGGTTCATGTCAGGAGCCAAAGTGTTCTAACAAAATATGAAGCAGTTGCTATCTGCTAAGAGACTGGAAAGAGTTCATTTATTGCCAAATCTGAAATAATTCTAACAAGAGTGTTTTTATGAAGTCTCATTTGTGCCCAAAAGATTTTACTTGCTAAGACTTATGCTGACAGGAGGAGTAAATAAAATTTAGAAACGTAAAGGAAATCCTTTTCTCATTTTTATTAAGTGCTAGTAACAAGCTCAGTTCTGCACTAGCAACAGCCTATTTTTAAGCTCACCTCAGCTACCTCTAAAGTATCCAAGGCTTCATTATAATCTATACACATGCAAAGTGTTGTGGAAACCAGCAACAGACACAATCCTACTAGAACCTATGAAAATGATTGCAAGTAAAGCCTGTTCACAGACACATCTAATCCAATTGCCACAGCATTTCACAAATATTTGTGACCTAGTGGTGATGTTTTCATTCCACTCATGTCAATGGAAGATGTGCTGTTCACTTGGCAAGGTCACAATTCTCCTTACAACTTTGTCTCAAGAACCTATAGATCAATTTACACATCAAAAGGACTCTCGAGCCCAAAGCCCAAGGACATTACCCCTCTACTTAGCCCTGGTGAGGCCACATCTGGAGTCCTGTGTCCAGTTCTGGGCCCCACAGTACAAGAGGGATGTGGAGCTGCTGGAGAGAGTCCAGCGCAGGGCCACGAGGATGATCAAGGGCCTGGAACATCTGCCCTATGAGGAGAGGCTGAGGGAGCTGGGCCTGTTCAGCCCGGAGAAGAGGAGGCTGAGAGGGGATCTGGTCTGTGTCTATAAGTGCCTCAAGGGAGGCAGTGAGGAGGATGGGGCTGGCCTCTTTTCAGTAGTGGCCACTGACAGAACCAGAGGAAATGGCCACAAATTGAAGCATAAAAAGTTCCACGGGAACTTAAGGAAGAATTTCTTGACGGTGAGGGTGACAGAGCACTGGAACAGGCTGCCCCGAGAGGTTGTGGAGTCTCCTTCTCTCGAGATCTTCAAGACCCGCTTGGCTGCAGCCCTGTGCCACGTGCTCTGGGTGGCCCTGCGTGTGCAGGGGGGTTGGACTAGATGATCTCTAGAGGTCCCTTCCAACCTTAGGCATTCTATGATTCTATGACATGGGTTTGGTCGTCATGTGGCTGGCCATTGAAACCCATGAAGGAAGCTCCCAAAGTGCATGCTGGATGAAAGACCTTAAAAGCTGAGAATAACGAATACAAAGGCACATTATTCCAAATTATAAAAATCAAAACAACAACAAAAAACACATATGTAACAGAACATAAGTAGAAACAGAGAAAACTATGTAACAGAACTAAACTTATTTCTAAGATATGTGCATCACTGTAGTGCTGTTACTTCTCCCAGATGAAGAAAGGTGAAGGCAGGAGGAGGACTAGACACCTTCACTAAGGTCTCACAGGCTAGGAGTCAGGAAATGAGATAGACTTTTCAAAAGACCTAGAACAGGATGATTGCAATGATGAGGAACTAAGATAGTCATTGAGGAAAATTATTGATAGCTAGAGGGCTTTAAAAAGGAAAAAAAAGAAAGTCTAAAAACGCAAAGTTTAAAAAGATTTCAAAACTTCCTAAAGATTTTTTTTCCAAAACAACAACAAAAAAGAACCAGTAAAGCCTTTTTCACTAAAAACAGTTTTCTGGAGGTGGGAATACAGGAAGAAAGTGTTACTTCCAATAAGTATGGGGTATAGTTTAAGCAATAAATTCAGAAAATGAAAGATTCACAGGCAAGAAAAGCTACAGAAACATGAGAAAAACTGTGAAACAAAAATGTTAAAAATGATGCAAAAGTGACATATGAACACTAAATGTGACATAAAGCCATAAAAAGGCAAAGGGCTCAAGAAGAAAAGCAGAATAGGTGTTTCTAACCACCTAACATAGTTAACATAGGGAAGAAAACAGACTGATACATTCATATATGGAAATATATGCATATATGTAGCTTTTCGGAGCTACAAGAAGATGCATCAAAAGGAGAACTCAAACTCTGACTATCTCCACACTACACAAATATACTCTGGGCTCCAGAAATTCACTTTAATTCAGTCCTAACATGACTGTGCTTTACATCCTGCATGTTCTTAGCACATTCAAAACATCCTCCAAACTTCTGTCATCCTCTCTCTGTTGTCAACCCAAGGTATCAGTTTGAGACATCATACAATGATGAAGGGCTAGACTTGGCTTAGAAATCTTGAGCTAGAACAGACGGAGCTCATTTGCTGTTCAGATATGTATAGATTTATCTTCTCATCTTGCAAGAATACCATCAGAAAATGGCATTGAAAGAAGTAGCTTCTGTATTTCAGATCGACCTAACACACAACAGACTGCCCTGCATCCAGACAGAAAGAAACTTAATGGCTTTTTTTTAAAAAAAGGTAAATGATAATTTCATCATAAGAAAGAGAATACAAGTAATGTATTATATTTACCTCTGCTACCTTGGTGCTTAGGATTTAGCACATTTCAAGCAGATATTAAAATAAGTCTTTGGCAAAGGGCTACTGATTTTTATGATAATTCTGTGGAAATGTAAATATGATCTTAAAAACTGACAAGTCATATCTCCATTTAAAAAGCTAAAAGCCACTTGGCTCGTATTACAAAGATAAGGTCTGTAATGTGAATAACATTCTAGAATTAACGGAAGGACACAGGCAGCTCTGTGGAGGTAAAGACAAATACGCTTGATAAGACAAACATTTCTTCATTTTGAAAACGCCTTGAATTTTAAAACTGTTTCCATTTCCAGATAAGTTACAGTAAAAAACAGTAAGGTGTTCAACTAACTATCCTTAAATACAGGCATCTTTGAAGCACCTTAAATTTGTAAACGAAGTCCAAGATGCCTGGAGCTTTTTGTCATTTTCAAAATCACCATACAGCTGTCCTGGTTTTGAATGGAATAAAATACAGTTCAGGGTTTTTATGTCTCTAACTGTTCTTAGGAGAGATCAGTTCAATCTATAACAAATAGCTACTCACATTTGAGAAGCTCCATGCTTTGTGCCCAAAAGTTAGTGTAGTACGTCAGGAGAAAAACAGTGTTAAATAATCTTTCTGACATATAGCCTATAATGAAGAATTTGCAGTGTTTTCTACATATCATAGTCACACAGGTCTTGCTGCCTCACATCAGATGGACTTGAGAAGGCAGCAGATGTCACGAACATGCAGCAAACATCTAAATCTCTTGGGTCACTGCTATGAATGCAGCACTCTTCAGATCGATGCTAGCTCAAAGTATAAAACTAGGGAGGCAGGAAACCCATATATGCACTTACTGTTCTTCATAAGAACTGTCTAATTCTCTAGAGAGATTAACACTTCAAGGTCTTCAATTTTTATCAGAGATTCGCATGGGTAAATTGCACTGTAATAAAATAGTACCCCTTGCACCCAAGGACCTGAGGCATAGTCATGAAAATCCAGTTTGGTTAACATACAGAGGGGACTTGCAGTTCCTATTTAAGTTCAAATACTCAACATTTATTAAGGATGGAGGTGATGGGGACAAGAAGATCAGGCTCTGAGTCTCATAGCCAGAGCTTCTATAATCACAGGGAGTCGGGGGAGAGAGAACTACAGACACACATGGGGAAACCAGCGTGGCTAGAGGATCTGATATTTAACCATAGTGACCAGCTCTGCTAGTGAGCAAAGTAGGCACCTTGGATTCAAATTTCATGCTCTTACCACAAAACCGCAATCCCTGCAGAGCATTTAAAGGAAAGCTGTAAAGAGGAACATCAAACAGCACAGGCAGAGCTCTAGGATGCACTTGAATGCTACCAAGAAAATTCAGCTAACCAGCCTTCTCCCTAGCTAAGCTAAGCATGCCCAAACAAAACAAGTTATTCCATATGGTAGCACATCTTTACATTGTTACTAGAAGGGGAGAGTAGTGAGTGTCTTGAGATGTGATTGAGAGGTAGTAAAAACACTCCCAGGCCTCTCTTACCTTACAAAGGAACTCGGGCCTTTAAATGTTCCCGGGACCCTGTTTCTACATATATAGGGATAACCCTCCACTCAGAGAGCTGCACAGGAAAATGTTCTGAGCACTTCCAGAAGGCAAAAGCAAAACAGCAGAATAAAGGATTTTCAGATATTATCAAAAATCAGCCTGTTATTAACACTAAGGCTAACTGGGTTTGCTAACTCCTCAAAATCAAGGCTAGCAGGAAAAAAAAAAAAAAAAAAAAACCACCAAGGAAACCCATAGAGTAGCCCTGCTCCTAACACACCAGGGGGAGTTCTTCTGAATTTTGAAGTGTCAGTGCACATGTTTTCTTGAAGCTCTCCACATCTAAGGGTATCAGCTACACGTGTAGCTGTTTATCAGCTGGAGTGAGGACACTAAGCTTTCGGGGAGGATAAAAGCAACAGAGTAGATGAAAAAAAAATGTTAAGACTTCAATAATTAGAAAAGGCAGCTGCAGCTAATAAGGAGAAGGAATGTTAAACTGGGATTTTTTTTTTCTTTTTTGTTAAGGAAAAAAAAAACAGTTTCGTTCAGCTGAGACACAGAAGCTAAGTAAATCACTGGACTCTTTCACTATGTGACTGCTGGTAGAAAACTGTGCATGGAAAACCTACCACAGTTGATCTGGTAGGAACACAAACGCTAAATGAAGGTCTTCGTTCAGGTCAAGCTTTGGCAAATTTTAATCCCTCTCAGGTGACGTTACTTGCATTTGACCACATCCAGTTGATCTCCTCAAATATTTTCCTTCCTCTCCTCTTTAAGCCTTCCAGAGTGTGTTTAAGTAGCACAGACTAATGTTATTTTACCCAATGAGCCTCGTATTACAACAGGCTCAATATGCAGTAGTTTCACTTAGTGGCTGCTTGGAAAGCTATTAAGAGAAAACAACATGAAACCAAGTCTGTCTTCAGATTCAGGTTTACTAGAGTCACATTTCAATTCTTTTCCAAAAGCTAAAATAACCCTCCGTGTATTTATGCCACTGCTAATGTTACAATAACTAAAATAAAAGCTGTACGCAGCTAGATTTTTTCCAGGAGTCTGATGGAAAGAACTAAAAGGAATGAAAAAGAGTTTTGAGTTCTCAAATAGAGCATTAGCAAACTGAACTACAGCTTTTACACAAGAGAAGTGCCCAACTTCCAGTCTTACTGTGGGAGCTGAACAGGTGCGAGAATAGCAGTGTTTGAAAATACAATATGCATGAGCGCAAGGACCAGTTCAGAAGTGCATGCTGTGTCTCAGGCTGATTAGTGTTAAACCAGCCTTAGTCTGAACCTACAGAACTATGAAATGAGAGCTAACTCCGGTATCTTCATAATTTCATTCACAACTAATAGCATTCTGAATTTCTTATTTCTGATATAAATATTTGAAAAGAAAAAAAATATATTAGCGGGAAGCAATGAACTTGTACAATGCAAAACTAACCTGATAGAGAACCTTATTTTTGTAAGTTGGAGTGGTCCTCCTATATTTCCCCTGAGCGTCTTTTTGCACGGGCACGCGGGGGCAGGCAGAGGCAGACGGGATGCAGGCGGGATGGGTGCTATTTCTGGCTTCTGCTAGAATCGGATCTTGTCAAGGGGAAGCTACAAGGCCGGAAGCTCTCGCGTCACCCCCAAACATTCAGGAACTCCTCTGGGTTGATCTCAGAGCTTCCAAAGGTGTTCAGGCAATCACAACTGCAGACGTTTCGGTTCATTTGCACCACAGATTTATAGAGAGACCAGGCTCTCCCCACTTCCTCTCCACAGTTGCAAACTAGGCAGGCACAAGCAAGTACTCCAAACATTTGTGAACCACCCCTCTAAAATACTGCTAGCTCAAGATATAGGTAACACAGCATTTTGGGCAGAAGAACCCAAAACTGAGTGGAACTAGTTTGTCTTGGGTCTGCAGGGGTTGCATAGACTGTGTAAAGCAGAGCTGAGCAGGGCACACAGAGTAGAAATCTGGGAAACTGGACAGGCAGTTGGTGTTTTTCTGCACTCTCTGTGCCAGCTCAGAGGGATCCACATGAGGCCATTGATATTTATTTCCACATGAAGTAGCGGTTGTGCTAAGACACTCTCTTGACACAGGGGGCAGCATGAACCAGTGGATGTGGGCAAGGATGGAGAATTGGGATGCTGCAGTTCATGCTATTTCACTCCAAACTATTAACCACAGGACTGCTCTGTCTCTTCTTCTTACATCTTTTTTGCTAACTTGAATCCTTCAAAAGTATGCATTTCTTACTACCAGGCATCTGTTCAGCAGTAAGGATGCAAACAGTATAGATGACCTGCACATTCTGTTCAAATAAAAACAGAATTTTGTGAAACACCTGGTAAATTTGAATTATGGTAAACTTCCCAGAAAACAAATAGTTACTATGAATGATACAGAAATGTTTGGGATTTTTCTCATTTATTTTTCAACTATAGCTACAAGTGTTTCCTAAAACTCACTTTCCCACCCAAAATAAACTTTTGAAGGACAGGTGTGACAGATGTAGTTCAGCAAAAATCTTAGATGGAATAAAAAAGCTGTGATGGACACTTGTACTTCTGCAGTTTCCCTAGCATGACAAGGGACCATGACCAACTGCAAACTCAGAATCACTGGGATCATTGCAGACTTCAGCAAAGACACCAGTGAACTTCAGTATTGCTGTATGAAATACAGGTCAAAACACTTCAAGAAGCACAATCTCAATGACATATTTTAATTTATTTACTCACATCTTTTTACTATTTTTTCATGCTAGAAGTCTGCTAAACATGCACCATTGACAATTTCCTCACAAGAGACAGTTTGCAAAGTAGGGGAGAGAAAATTGATTCATTATGGAAAGGACAAGGAACAGGTTTTAGAAGTAAAAAGAAGTGATATGCCCCGATAAAAGTATTAAAACATGTAATTCAATGAAGCCAGAGAAATAAAACCTTATAAAACAGTCTTTGTTCTTGGGTTCCTGGCAAGAAAGAAGCACAAGTTGGAGGCCCTTTGTTACAGCCCATACGAGAGTTCTGAGGCAGCGAAAATGACCAAGCAAAGGACATCTCTGCTAGGAAAGGAAGCCCAGGGCAGCCTCAGCTAGTGCCCTTAAATACTACCTCAACTCAGAAAATGTTAAAGAGGATGATAAGCCCATCCAGGTGTCTCAACTACATGCTTGTCAATATATCCTACAGGAAAGTCTGTTTGAACTAGATGATCTCTAGAGGTCCCTTCCAACCTTAACCATCTATGAATAGATTTATGACGAAAATTTATCTACTAGACATTTAGTATTTCAAAAAGATATGAGGAAATCATTAACACCTGTTCTTGCTGAAAGGAAGTGCTCTTGTTGGGGTTTGTAGGGGTTTCCAACTTGCCTGTTGAGTGTTAGGATGGATGAAAGGTTGTTGTCAGTGCTGCCGTCCATGGGCACGTTAATCTGTGTGCACAGCAGCCATGTGCCTGATGTGGCCAGCATGGCCAGTTTGAGTATTTCAGAGGTAGCAATCACATGGGTGAGAAGACCATGCATTATTGGAGCATATAGTTTTCTGTGTAATGTATTTCAGGTAACATATCAACTCAGAAAAAGCAAAAGATTTGTCTGGATCAGGAAATTTATACTGAGCTACACCTCTGTAATTTTTTTTCTACTAAGAAGGAAAACTCTTGATTATTCTCCAAAAAAAGATAAAAGTTCTAGAGAGATGTATTTGAGACTCATATTCCCTAGGGCATATACTCTGGATAATATTTAGATTTATGTTTTAAAAATCTTATAAATCAAAATTTACTTTTTCAAACAGAATTCATATTGGAAGGGCTTCCATTACATTTTGAATCTGTGTTAACTGTACATAAGGTTTGTTGTTATCCTCCTCAAATAGTGTTCATAAAACTGTGTTTATTCTGAGTGTAACTACAGAACTGGATGCCTCTTTAAGGTGTTAGTTGTAAATAATTACACTTTCATGTCCCTGTAAAAGGGCAAAGTCTTAAAGGCTATACACCAAGAACTTGGCTGTACTGAAACTGGTATGTCAAGAAGAAATGCACAGCTGATAATTATTGCCAGACACCAAGATTGGCAAACTCCCTTATACCATAAGATGTTTCCAAGAGTAACTCAATAGGTGAAACAGAGATCATGAACGTTTTTTACAGCAGTCGCCACATCTTGAGAGGTGGAATCTTAAAAACCTCCCCTTGCTGTCTGATCACATATCCAAGAGGCTCAAAACACCAGCTTCTTCTCTGCTTTCCCCTAGGAAGTCATCTCTTGCTGCCCCATACTACAGTTCTATTCCTTGGTTTATGCTCTTTCAATCCCTCCACTTTATACAGGAAAGTGCATAAACAAGAGGAAAGGCCAGGAAATTTAATCACCAATCTTTCTCATGCTACCACCCAAAGAAATAACTATACCACCCATTTGAAATAACTCCATGTTTAAGCAACAAGTTATCCCATCAAAATAGACTAAGATTAAAGCAGAGCTACATAAATTTCGTGCAGGGCTGCACTGTGAGCACTTAAGTGCTAACATAAGGACGCGACAGTGTGTGCTGCACATGGCCAGAACAGGGGGGCACCTGCTCTGCGGAGCTCAGTGCGATTAGCTCTGCACCGGCTAAGGCTGCGCAATCTGTGATACCCCAAAGTGACACAAGCTGCAGTGTTGGATCCATTCAACATTTAAAACAACTACTTTCATAACAATTAAGTGTCTTTCAATATATTTACAATCACCTGCCCACTGCAGAAAACTACACCAAAAGGTAAAATATCAGTCAGTCTCATTCTTTGACATCTGTTGCTCCGATATTTGACACACTGTTGTGCTGAAGGGTTTTTTTGGAAATGGCAGAGAGGGAACAAAGGCTGCAGAGGACAGCACCTTGTTCCATTTCTACTTCGTTTCTCCTAAGGTTTGAGAAGGACTAGTGGAAATAGGCAGGACCTCATGATGAGCAAGCGCTGGACCAGTCATACCAAGAGAAACATAACCGTATCATCTTCTTCGGGGAAGCTAAAAAGTAATTTCCCTATGCACAGATATATGATGTTCAACAAATAAAAGTTTAAACCATGGTCAAATAGCTGTTATCCACAGATGAAGTCGGAGTGTAGACTTTAGAAACACCCATGCAACCCAATGTCTACATCAATCCACCTGTGCACAGGAACCTGAGCCACTTCATGCTTGGCTTTCTCAGATGCACTGCTGGACGCCAAATACCAAGCAGCCATATCACAACCCTGATCTACACACCACACAAAAACTTGGGAAGGAGATTTAACAGGTTTTAAACCCAATATCACTGTCTGAGAAAGTAATGGGTTTTCTCCGCCTGCATGAAGAGACTTTGCAACACCCTCTGATGCTTTCCAAAGCATTGCATCTGCTAAGCAAACCCAGTACCAACGGTGATGTACACACCATGACCATGGTATTAACGCACCATTCTAATTATAGAGGTCAGAAAATGGATTTTGGTCCTGAGCCCATCTAGGGGCCATCCTGGCCCATCCGGGCTCATTTCAGCACAATTTAAGTGCCAGCTATGAGGATGTGCTGCACTTCATTACAGTTAGAAACAATTTAAACATCTTACTTTATTAATAGAGTTGGGCCTGCTTTGTCTAATCATATACAGGCATCTATCACAGGGCAAGTTAAATTGGAGCTGCAGCTCCAAGGAGGGCCTGCACTGTATTAGCGCAGACTCCTGGTAGAAGTAATGAGAAAAAGAAAATAACAACAAAACACCTAGCAAAAAAACACTGGATATTTCTTTAAGCCTTGAATTATAATAGTGATAAAACATTCACCTTTTAATAACAGCATTTTTTTCAGTGAAAGCAACTTCTATAAACACCACCGTGATAGCACACCTTATCACACACTGTAATTATGCTGGTCTGTATACGCACATTGCATATGATACATTAAAGAGTACTTTTAACATCTTAGCTTTCTTATACTAACATACATCCTCACTTTCAGGATCAGGTGTGTATTTTGAACTGCTCTGGCAACAGATTGCAGTTTAAACCGTAAGTTTAAACAGTAAGTCCTCCATTGCAGTAAAGAGAACTTACTGTTTAAATCCTTCCTATAGGTTTTAATACATATGACTTGCTCCAGGGTATCCAACCTGGCCTATAAGTGGTAGAGGATCATGCAACTCCCACACACATTTGCCAGGCACAAGAGGGCAGATGTCTTCAAAACACACCAGCCAGCACTACGAACCTCCTCAGACAGCTGAATCGAACCCCTACAGTACAAGCAGCTACACTTGGCTGGCAATTTCAGGCTGAATCCCCCTCCTGGCATTCCGAGCATCCCTTCCACAAGGCTCCACAACCTGCCTTGGCATCAATACCCTCAACAAGCCTGCGCTAGGAGCTACGTTGTTACTCATTCATACTGTCTTTCTCAGCTGGCTAAGTAACATACTGAAAATATTCCAGCATAAACACCAGGATTAAAACTGATCATTCCCATCATTTCTTTGCTGTCTTTCTATTAGTTGATGAAAGTCTTTGCTTTTATCTCATGGTAGTTTAGCATTTTTGAAGTATTGAGGAAGCTAGTCTAATGATTTTGGGAAACAAAAGTTTATGATCTAAAGGAGATCATTTTCATCCATGTTTGCTACCAAAGAGTCCTGGAAGAAACTTGTGAAAAATGTCTACAATGGCTTTAATAGCTTTTCTGGATTGCACATTATATGCATATTAATACAATTCTGCATAACCAAATGTTCATAGTATGGAAAAATAAACCCTACCCTCAAATTCTCCACTCAGATTTTAAAATTTGGTGACAAATTTGCTTTCTTCCTTTCCTATAGTATTAAAGAAATCAAGCCATAGCCTTAACATTGCAGTTATTAGCTCAGTAATTTCATATCTAAAGTCTCTTTCTAAGTCTTCAGTGAAGAGAGTCCCCCCCCCCAGCAACACACATTTCAGTCTCTTCGAGTTATGACTTCTTTTGGCACATTAGTTCAAGAACTTATTGGACACTATGGCATAATCAGCCAATAGTTTCAGTGTTAGGATTTTCTTACTGTTATAGTATGATGAAGATATTAATAGTATTTTACAATTAACTGTCCTAGGTAGTAAGTGGTTGAGGAACAGAGCTACCTTCCACTGCTTTACTATGGATTATAACTAGCTGGGAAGTTATTCCAAAAAGTGCGGCTTGTTTTGGTTCTTCCAAAAACTGTGTAACAAGCCTTTAATATAACATAGCATCTGTGGAAGACACCTGTTCCACAGCACAGCTCAGAAGCTTTTATACTTTAATCTACAGACAAAATTTTCACCTTCCTCCAAATGTAAGAAATGTTTCAAGAGAAGGTTGAAATTTCTAGTTCAAAGAGACAAGGAGAATAAAACCAATTTCAGATACTGTTAGACAAGTAGAAGCTGTCTGCTGTTATATGACATGCCAATATACCACTGGACATTTCAGTATGCCTGTTTTTCTTGAAGGGAGAGGTAGCAAATCACTCTTGGAGTTAGCCCAATCCTTGAGAAAACAGATGTGGATTCACCTTAATCAAGTTTCCAACATTCCCTTTTACCTAATGCAGAACAAGAGAAAAAGGCTTCAATATTATTCCCTTCTCATGCAAGCAACTAGTCAGGAAAGCTAACCACAGCCCCCAATATCTGACCATGTTTTCTTCCAGTTAAAACCTCACATAGCAGATTCCTACACTAACACAAGTTTATGGTCAAGATACCCATCTTATATTAACATGATGCAGATTTAGTTACCAAAATCTCGATTCTACCTTAATATATTCCTCCCCCTATGAATGTACTCATATAAACACCACACATAAGCCACAGTGACACCTGGGAAATTCCCATTCCTAGACGTTCATTGCATTGTCACCTCTAGACATGTTGCCATTCCTGCTGTTGCTGTTCACTCCCTGCCAGAGGAAGCCCCTCTGGCACGTACACCTGCACCAGAGTGAGAACATCCAGGAAATCCCAGAGGGGAGTCCATAAGATCGCCCTTATCATGTTCTTTTCCTCAAAGACAGTTCTTTGAGTTCTTCATGGGCAGAGATGACTTCTGATCTCCCGGTGTGAACGTGTCCTGTTCAGCATCTCCTCAGCATCTGAGAAGAGATCTCATGATCCCCAGGCAGGAGGCACTACAGACCTCTGGACTACAAGGAAATCTCTCTGTCAGTGCATGCCCATATAAATTCTTGCTACTATATTGATCTGAGAGTCTCTTTGGGAAAATTATCATCTCTTCTCAAAGACAAAGAAAATGCACAAGTGTCTCATGTGCCCTGTGATATTCAGGGAAATACTGAGACATGAGGATTTTTTTTTACACTGACTGCTAGAGAGAAAATATATCCAAAGAAAAGCTAAAAAAAAAAAAAAAACGGTCAGAGAAGTAAGCATGTAAAAGAATAGGTGTCCAAGAGAACTGAAAAATCAAGTTACGCAGTTAATAAAGGGAAAGGAGGTGCTTTGATATCAGCCTAAGACAGTTGTGTGATTAAGTCTATAGCCCTTACGCTAAGTAAATCCAAAATACATTTTAGAATAGGTTTTGAAGGAAAGGCAAGGAATCATGATTACCTTCTTAGCAACTTTCAGTTTTGGAAGTCCTGAACAGTTTCAGGGGAAGGAAGGGAAAACAATACTTTAATAAGCTGCAAAAGAAGCTAGTCTGTGAAAGAACTAGGTTGCAAAAGAAACTAAGAACAGTAGTAGAGTTAGCAGAAGCTAGCAGATAGATTTACCATGAATCTTACCATGAATTTTAATACAGTAAGATTGACCAACAGAACAAAAGTCAGTGCCAGGCAGGCACCACATTCTAAGCCTCAATTTTTCGTTCCATTTTCCTTGTAATAGTGAACGCCTTGGTTAGGGAGAGGGTTAAAAGCAGAAGTGGGCAAAGCAATCTGGAAACTTCCTCCCAGCTTGTCTAAACTCTTGTTTACTAGTGTGTTCTACACCAGCTACAAATCCGCAAACACTCCGGCACGGGAATACATAGTTTACTGTACACAGCTTAGATGTGTTAAAAAAACATTGCTACATATGATATATTTGCTTGCGATTCCAGACTGAATGCAATTGATTTCTACTGCACAGGAGACTCAATCTATGCCAAAAATTTTATTTCATTAAGAAAATGATATTATGGAGCATCTGAGCTCATGTAACAGACAAAACAGAATGCCAGAGAAATTTTAACTGCCAGTACCCCACAGTGAATGCCTGATTATTTGCAGATGGGATATGGAAAAATTGTGAAATTATTGGAATTTTGGGTCCTGAACGAGAGCATTACTTCAGCCTGCATGTGTCATGGCAAATGTCTATTATAACTTTGAATACATTCTTAAATTTTGCCTTTAGTGCTTAAAACTGGCTATGCTTGCTTCTTTAAGCTTATTAATTGGGGGGAAAAAAATGCATTCTTCAAAGCACAAAAAAAAACCCTTAGATGACAGAACAAAACAGCGCCACTAAGTCAACTGTCAATACCGAGGTTATTTATCCAATAGCTAGAGTAAAAACTAATTTAAATCAATCTCCTCTGGGAAGGCCCGTTGTTCGGCAAGCCCCTCGCTTGGTCCGGGATCAATGAGAGGGGGTAGAGATCAATTAAAAGCAGCTTAGGCTTCCGCGGGACGCTCCGCGCCGCCCGTGGCCCTCCCGCCGCCTCAGCGCGCCGCGCGGGCAGCGCTCCCGGCAGCTCCACGTTTAATTAAGGACTCGGCGTCGCCTTTGTTAGAGGCCGGGCGCTTTGAGGGGCTGCTCCGGCTGCAGCCACACGCAGACCGAGCCCCGGGAGCCTCCGCTGGAGCCGGAGCTGCCGCGCAGCCCCCCGCGCGCTCGCACACGCGGGCAGCGCTGCGCGCCGGCGGGCGCTGCTGCAGTGACGCCGCCGGCCGCACGGGAGCT
>VWPW01019674.1:162850-215960 GCA_013389825.1 Crypturellus undulatus
GCCGGGCTGGAGCGGCGCCGCTGCGCGGGGCTGCGCGCCGGGGCGCGGGGGCTGCTGCGTGCCCAGCCGGGCCCCCTGTGCGCGCCCAGACCCTGGGCCGAACCCAGAGCGAGCGGCTCTTGTGCCACTTCTGCGGCTTTGGGAAACGGCCGTGTTCACCTCTGCTCTCCGTTATTTATTTATTTATTTATTTTTAAGGTTTCGGTGCTTGAGAATAAAATGTGTCGCGTGTTTTTTTGTTTTGGTTTGTTTTGGTTTTCATCCCCGGTCTTAAGACGATTATCTGTTCATTTCCCCACCCTTTTCTTTTTTTTTTTTTTTCCTGGATCCCTAAAATCCAGTCAAGTCCCAAAGTCTCTCCTTTAAAGTGCCATTCGTATTCTAGGGAGATGCTGCTCAAAGTCCTAAAAGTCTAACTGCGGGAAGGGATTTTCAGCTGCTTGCAGTGGTCTCTGCTGTCAGAGGTGCTGCCGAGCTGCTTTCCCCAGGTGAAGGGGGAGCCCGGCAGCAGAGGTGCAGGGAGGGAGCACCTCAGCGGTGCTGAGCGCGGTTAGTGCTGATGCAGGAGGGTTCACCAGCCCCTCAGGGCATCAGCCATCCCAGCGCCCGCAGAGCTGCTCAATCTCCCCATTCCCCTCTCATAGCCCATTCCCTGGCTCTACAGGTGCCGAGAGCCCTCGATTCCCAGTGCTGGACCTGGTTGTCTGTGTGGCGCTGTGCTGGACTAATGAGCCCCGGAGGACGGCGAGTACTAAGAAGCAGGTGTAGGAGCTGGAGAGGCACTCGGGTCTGGCACAGCTGGCGTCAAGCCAGCTCTAATAGACCCAGCTGGATCCAAGCTGACTCTATGTTGAGCTACTGCAGTTTCTGCTCCTTCCTGCCCAGCACTTCTGGTTCTGGGAATGCGGTGCTGAAATACCCGAGCTGCCTCCGGACGGAGCCAGCTCGGTTCTGACACAAGCAGATGTCCTATTTCCAGAGCAGAACTGGCCCTCCAAAGAGCATAACAACATCCGCGTGGCACCGCGCCTGAGCTAATAAAACGTGTTAGACCCTAAGCAGGTTTTTTATCCAAGGCCCAGATGATCTGACCACAGATAAATGGAAGTTGACTGCATGGTGTTTATATGGCCTCCCTGACCTTAGCATCCCAAGACCTCGGGACTTTTCAATGTGTTTATCCTTATGATATTCCTCTGAAGCAGAGAAGCGCCATTATCCTCAGTTTACAGATGGAGGACTGAGTTACAGAGAGGCCAAATAATCTGCTTGAAATCGTAAGGGAAATATGTGACAGAAGAGAAACTTGATCCCAAGTTTTTCAAGTATTTCTCGTACAGGACCAAGAGCACTGGGCTGCCCTTCTCTAAACTAAGCCATTCTGCGTTAAAAGCACTAAACTGGCTTAATACCTATGAAATTAATGAATAATGAATATAAGATTTTTTTAAAAAAAGATTTGAAAACATGAAAATTTTAAAAAGCCATGTGGAATGATGTCAAACCTCTCTCCATCATAACTGTGTTATTGGGTCTCAGCGAGTGAGATCGCACTATGCTACACAGAGAGCCCCATACATTCCAGTGCTGTTATCATCCAAGAAATACAGAGATGGGACCTTTGAACTGATTAATAGAAACCTAAGAATTAGGTCAGTCAAGGGCATTCTAGCTCAGTATCTTGAATGAGAGGCCTCCAGCTGGGTTTGAAGTGGATTCTAAGTGTAAAAAAATCAGGCATGTATATATGTGGTTTGTGGTCTTTGTTTTCTCCAATCTACTTACACAGTGAAAGTCTGGAAAGGCTATATATATATATATTTAACTTGTTGCAACAGATACCATAATTTATTTTAATGTAGGATATTTATTGGAAACCAGAAATCCCTAAGATGTATAGTCTGCACATCCCTTCTATCTTTGTATGATGGACCGTGTGCCGCAGGCAATTGAGAGTAAGACTTTTTGTACTAGCAGTAGCATAGCAGTACAGCGTTACCATTTGCTGATGCTGAACCAGAAAGTACATCACCACCCCACAGGCAATCCCAAATTACAGGGCAGAGGAGAGAGATATTAAACTGCAAGAGGAAGGGAGAATCAAACAGAGGTGTTAATTACACATTTGAGAGAACTGCAAGAATTTGTAAATAATCTTTCTTGTTCCTGGGTCCACATGCTCACTGACCCTCAGAGTCATGGGGCCTTGGGTCAGTACAATTAGCTGGAGATGAATCTTGCAGTCCTTTGTGTCAACAGTGGTACCAGTGATATCCCCCTTACACAGCAGCACTCCTGGGTGTGTCAGAAATACGTGCAAAAACCTTCAAATGGGTGAAGATGCTGAGATCTTACAAACTGTCTTCCAGAGATGGCATTGGGAAAAGCAGGTCTCGGACGTTTTCCCAGTCCTTGGGGGAAGATGGCTTTTCAGTCTGGGCTCCATAAATTCTCCCAGACCTAGAAAGTATCTCCCAATGAAACTCTTAGCCTTTGAGAGCAGAGGCAGTGGCTCAGGAGCTTGGGATTTCAGTGTGCAGAAGGCCAGACCAGCCCACCCAGGGACAGCTCCACAGCGCCTGGCAGCGCTAGCCGTGGATGAGCATCATATCGCGCTGTGTAAACACAGGGCAGGGCACAACTACTTCCTCAGAACTGCTCGGCAGGATCGACGGCAAGCAGCAGCTGATGGGGAACATCAGGAGACCGTGAGACAGAATAGGTCTGTAACAGGCAGATGGCTCAGCGCAAGTGCATTTTTGAGACATTGGTAAGGAACACAACTATTACAGCTTCAAAGGAATATAATTAACTATTTTTCTTTTGTTTTGTTTTGTTTTTAGTATTTATGAAGAGGTCTTCCCAAGCATGATGATTTGCTAGGAAGAGAATCTGAAAGTATTTGAAAGCCCCAGCATTTGAGTAATAGACACCTGCATCCTTGATCAAGTAGAGATAAGAGGTGAATTCTTAGTAGCGAATGAGATGATAACATAGACCAGAAGCGTTTTCGAGGAGTAGTTAAGCAATTTTCCTTCTGTAATGAGGGAGAACCAGTAGAAGTATGTAAGAAAGAGAGCAATATAATCAAAGTTAATGGCCAGGAACACAATTCTAGATAGAGAAGAGGTTAAAATTGCATTTAAATTCGCAGATTATGGTGTTACAATAGGTGATATATTTGGTGATAAGAATTTAATAATAATTTGGGTAAGTACCTGTAAAAATCATATTTTAAAATAGGTAGTATAGGAAGAATCTACTTTCTGGGTATGAACTAGATGTAGTTTGGTGGTGAAAATCTGCAGGTAAATCTGAGACGATGATCAAGCTACTTTACTATCAAATATAACAGTGATCTTGTTCAAAATGACCAAGATAAAAGGTAACAGAAAAGTTTCTCAGATTTTTTTTTAACCATTTGAATGAGTGTTTGAAATAGGTCAAGATGCTAACATTAACAGGAAGAGACAGAAAAAAAAAGATCAGTCAGTCATAATTCCAGAAATGGCAGCTAAATTTGTGTTTTCGGAGATTATCCAGAAATAGAGGGCAGAGGGAGGAAAAAGGGGAGCTTTCTACAGATACTGAATGTACCATCTTGCAGGATTAGGGCATTAATGAATACTTTGCACATTCTAGAGATTGAACTGTCAAAAGTAAGGAACTGGGAAAGTGATCTGAGCAATGGTGTATTCGATGGGCATGGTCATAGAAAGAATGCATTAGTCAAGGCTCAAGAAGATGATGTGGCGATAATTGAAATACCAGATGAAGAAAATCTGGGCAACAGCTTTAGTGCTGTGAATAGCTAAAAAGGATGTATTTTAGATATGTTATTCACAAGTTTGGGCAGCCAAATTAATGCATTTGTGCTGTGCTGAGATGATTGATTATACACTGTTCTGAAATGGTATTATTTTATAGCACCATAGCAGTTCTGTTGCCTGAAAATTTAGTTTTATGTGTCGTGTTCCACAGAGATTTTGCTGGCTGTAAAAGATCCTGCCTTCTGCACTTTGTTAAAGCCAAGGCACTGCTGCTTTTGCAATATAAAGTAATTGAACCTTTCCATGCTTTATTGGACTTCACATAATATTATCTCCAAGCATCCTAATTTCACTACACAATAGACAGAGATTTTCTTAAAATGAATAATACCAGCATTTATTTAAAAAGAAATTTCTGCATCACTCTATATTGTTGTAATTGGGTAACTCACTCATCTCCAATATGCTGAAGCCATGACCTTTTCAAAGGCCAAAATCCCAGCAGTAATATTGAGGTCTAAATAGCTTCACATGGCAGTAGAGGAGACGTTTATCTTCAGTGAAAGAAAAGTGTGATCCTGATGAGCTTTATATCTAAAAAACAAAAATAAATAGATTTATCTACAAACCAGCTTCCAACTTTTTCTCTCCAAGTCAATCTTTATCTCCTTTAAATTAATTTTCTTTCCTATAAAATGTAGTTGTTTTATGAATTCTTTGAAATTTGATCTAAAAATAATAAATAAAATATGGAAGATTTTTGCCCATTTTGGCATTATACAGAAAATTGTGGATAAACCTGAAGAAGACCAGTAGGGGACCATCAGAATGATCAGAACTGGAGCCCTTGTGCTGTGAGGAGAAGCTATGGGGATGATACTTTTTCAGTCTGAAGAAGAGATGGCTTCAGGAATTTGTAACAGCAGCCTTCCTGTTCCTACAAGGAGGTTATTGAGAGATGGGATTTTTACTGAGATGTGTGGAAGAATAATAGGAGACAATGGTCATGTATTAAAATAGGGAAGGTTCTCACTGCGTGAGAAGAAAAAGGAAGCATTGTGAGGATATTAAAGCATTAGAAGAGGCTGTGAAGTCTCCTTCGCTGAGCAAAGCTTGGTGCAAGCTGCATGCTGTAGATCCTGCTTTTAGCAAGTGGTTGTATAAGGCACTTCCCAAGGTCCCTTCCAGTCTGGGTGATTTGCTGACCCTATAAAAAAAAAACATTAAATTCTAGAATAGGGTGAGGAGGTTACCCCATGCACATAGCTCACAGGCCGAGTCCAACCACTCACCTGAAATACTTGCAGAGACACATATTCTTAGAAATATATCTCTTGGTTTTGAAGCAAATGAAAGAACTCCAATCATTCTACCTTTTATTTTAAGTTTTAAATGATCTTTAAAAATATTTTTATTTGCAAAACTAGTCAAGAAAACTATGCTGAATTATTCTGTCAGGTTATGGGGATTTCATATTTTCTATGGCAAAATTATTCTGATTTTTTTAAATATTTTATCTCAGCAAAATTATCCCATAGTTGTGGAAGATGGTTGTAGATATTCTTTAAAAAGTGTGATTAGAAGAAAATCTAATTAAATTTCCTTATATATTGAGTAGAAAATGGAAGGTTTCCATCTTTCTGACTCACCTCCTTCTCTGAAAGAGTATCAAACTTCCAGATTTTGGACCTAATTATTCAGAATTTGCTCATGAAAAACTTCCAGCAGTGTCCATGAGCAGTTTGCCTGAAAAAGAACAAATTTATTAAAGCTGTATATTTTCACTAAGGGTTCAGAGCAGCAAACGGAGAGAAGGGCTAAAATCTCCAAAATAACTTTTGTAGGTCTCTTGAGTTTAATTTTCAGTTCTTTCTATTAAAAAAAAGACACAGAAAAAGAAGTAATAAGAAAAATATGCTCTAAATGATGTGTATCCTCCTCTCCCAGATTGGACTGGCACAAGAAAACCAGTTCCTGTCTGCCAGCTGTGGACACCCTATTTCTCTTGGAGTGTGCAAGATCCAATTTACTAGTATGTGGATATTGCATTCTTAAGGTAAGAGTTCAAATTCCAACTTGGCAGTTACAGATAATCCACTTCTTTTGGAGAGTAGTGGTTTCAGTTTGCCAGCATATAGATCAGAAAATGCCTGAAAAATTAATGTATGCCATGCCAGTCAGACTTTCTGTTTTGGAATGCTTCGGTTAGTGTTTCATCCCACACTAACTATAGAGTAGTGGTTTGCAACACATATATATGGGCTTAAATTTGCTTAATATGGCCTCAGAAAATGGTTTAACAAGGACCTGTGGAATGCAAAGATGAAATGTGATTTTTTTTTCATAGTTTGCCTAGAAGATTCCATGTCTTCTGCCTTAAGCTTTACACAATTAATTTCAAAATTTACTCCTTTATCTCTCAAATGCACAAACCCACCCACATGAAATCACAGAATAATTGAGTCTGCAAGGTGTTACAGTTTTAAGTGAGGACAAGTTTAGTAAGAGATGGATCCCCTTATGCTCCAGCCAATGCTCAGACATTAGAGGGACTGGGGACTTAACAGGGATATCAAATACTGTGGTAGCTATAGGCCAGACTCTGGCAGTACTGCATTCACAAACAGTCTGTTGACTGTAGGTCCAGTCACCTTCCAAACAAGTAGTCAAGTTCACAAATAGCATGATTTATTCAAATGCAACATTTACAAAGCAGGTTTCGGATGTCCATACAGGAAGTTCTCTACTACAATAAGAGATTCTTAGCTAGCTCTTAATGTACAAATGTGCAATCATTACTCACCAAAGAAGATGGGAGAGAGCTGTCAACCTTGAGGAGTCTGCTCAGGTGGCATCCTGACCTGAGGGGAGGAAAGCGGGATCAGCTCATTGAATGATCCCAGAAGTTACAATGGAGCCTTTCCTCTAACTTCTTCCTCGCTTAGTTCATCTTTATATTCTTGTACATCTAGGTGGATCTTGAGTGACTCTAGTCATACTTAATTTTGTTATTGATTGCTTTAAAAGTCTCTTGAGTCAATCGAAAATCTAGAGAGAATGCTCAGTGGGGAGTCGTTGTGCCTCGGAGGTGGGTAAGTTTTGTGATAGAGGTGTGTGTTGTTATTATAATGAGATTAGAATGAGGAAAGATTTGAGCAAAGTCCATCGAAAGGGCCTGATCTGCCACCATCGTTGGCCCAGCACCAGACATCACACTGTGTGGCTTCTCAGCTGCTGGTACAACCACCTCTGCAGGGAGTACAACAGAGTTTGGCCGCGGTGTCTCCATTCTGCTGCACTCTTCATTTACTCTTAATAGCGTGTGCTAGTAGGGCAGATTGTGCTGCTGAGGGAACCATGGAGGAGTAGATTCCACACATACAAACCATCCTGGAAATGATGACTGTCTCTCACCTCAAGCAAGCTTCTGTAATAGCATAACTTCTGTTAAGCCCTAGTTTTCCTCTTTCCCACACAAGGGACCTTGCAACCTTTGAAGATCACCTAGTTCAACCTCCTTTTTTTCAAAGTAGGGTTAACTTCAGCATTTAATCACGTTGCTGAGGGCCTTGTTCAACTTCTTTGAAAATTTTCAGGGATGAAACTTTTACAGTCTCTCTGGATGACCTCCTGGTGCTTGGCCAGTCTCACGGTGAAGAATATTTTCCCTGTGTCCCATCAGAACTTGCCCTGTTGTAAAGTGTGATCATTGCTTCTCATCATTTCAGTGTGCACCCTAGCTTATATGTGTGTTGCCGGCGTATTCTGTTTTACATGTATGCTTTGCTTTTATTTCTGCTTTGTACTTGCTCTGTTTCTTTGTCATCTACACATCAAATAGAGAAATTATTTAGGAAAGGTTTTAAAAATGACATCTTCAGGATCAGCTCTATCTCTACAAAAGAACCACCTTGTTTTCCCCCTTTCTATATTGATTACAGAAGAAAAGAGGAGGAAGGATGATTGAAACATGAAACTGTCCCTCTGTTTGCAGTGATGATCAGTGATATCTGATGATTCAGCTTTTTAATTGAAATGTCAGCATATGCAAATTATTCTGTTGTTCAGCCTAGACCCCAGCTGAACTATCTACTTTAGTTATGGTTTTTGGAAAGGTATTCCATGCAATTTAGAGGCCTATACTACTTAATGCTATTTTTTGAAAATAAAAAATGTGAAGTGCTAAATATTGATGTGAAGTTAAGCACATGCTTTCTCTTGAATATCTGTTTAACAACAAAGTGATTGCAATGTTTGTTGGAATGCACAAGAAGTATTTCTGCCAAATGATTATAAAGAAGGGAGTTTAAAAAGAATTTTGGACAGTTAAGAATCCCAAGATAAAATCCTAACCATTTGTGTAGTTAATCTGCAGTGAGTTTCAGAAGTAAAGTGGCCTCCATTAGCATAGAAGCATAAGTTTAAAACACTTCTATAATAAGTAGAACATTATGCTTCTCCACTGTCACATCATTGATTACTCCCTGTCTTAGTTATCTAACAAACAAATATCAGGAAAACAAATTAAAAGAGAACTCATGGATGTTCAACATTGTCGCCTCCTTTAGCCCAACTCTCCAGAAAGCCTGGATCAGTGATAATCCTTCACTAACGCAGCAATAGATAGTGACGCTAATAGGAAACGTCCATATGAACTCTCTGCACTTAGGATGCCAGCCCTTGACATATTGTGAGAAATGTCTAAACACAGAAACAAAGGATTTCAGTGAAAGCGCGAGAAAATCGCTTACATTCAGATTTGTCAGAGGGATTATGCAGCTGTACCAGAAGGACGTATTTTTAGGACTTAAGAGCCACAAAATACACCTTCTAATTTAAAAAGCATATAAACTATAAGCCTGTTTTGGCTGCACTCTATACCCTACCAATCCCTATGGGAACCGAATGCCAGGTTTTGGCATCCGTTACAAGTTTTGGGAAGGTATAAAATAGTGTTCTTCTTTAACAAGAATTTGACTCTTATTTCTGTCCTTACAGCAAGATATTGCTGGGAAATCATAAGAGAAAAATGTGTAATTTTAAGGCTACCATTCTTCAATATAAAATTAAATTATAAAACAAGTCAGATAAATCGTGATACCTGACAGTTCAACAATACAGCAGAGGCTAAGACGCCTGTCAAAGCCAAAAGCATGAACCATGCTACATAAGTAGCTTTAGACTTTAACCATGCCTATCTTCTGTTGATCAGCAGGAAGCCTATAAAGCATGCTCCTTGGGGATTGAAAGGCTTTAAAAAGTATTAAAGGGCTCAGTCCAGCCCGGGCAGAATAGCACACACAGTAATCTAGCAGCCGATTTCCACCTTTAATTTCTACTTTCTTTTGGATTCTCTTTTGTTCTCCACTGAGTCCTTTGAAAGAAGAGTTGCAAGTGAAGCCATGCTGCACACAGATATCTCACTTTGCTTCTCGTGCCTCAGCAGTGAAGTTTTTATTATCACTTTAACTGACATTTTAGGATTGGTTGGAACTCAGATATGATTGTATTGTTTAATGTCAACTTCTCTCCCATGTGGAAAAAAAAAGGTTTGGAGTTTCAGCCAGTGTGATGATTAACAAAGGACATGTAACAAATCACACAACTCGGTCTGATCATCTGGAATGTCCTCATGATTTTCCAAAACCTTATTTCACCCCAGTCCTACTTTGGCTCACAGCTGACTGATAGTCCTCTTGGTGAACACAACTAGCAGTAAGCAGTTGTGGTGCTATCAAAACCCACATTTTATCCACTTAGCATGAGAAAGATAGAGGAGTGTGGCTAGGACAATTTCAGGGGAGGCTTTTTTTTTCTTTAATGAATTCAGCTTGTGCTGCTGTAGTCCCCTTAGAATGGCCCCACCTTCAAACCTTAGGATGGTTTTTAAGTATTAAAAGACAGGATACCTGTGATTGATAGAAACTAGAGGCTAAATCTCTGAAGAACTTAAGAGATAAGTCAAATAGAAGAGGTTCGAGTGTCTGCAGCTACATTTAATCATCTGTATTGTTTTACCTAAATCAAAACAAACAAACAAAAAATAATAAGGTTCCCCCTTCATTCCCCAGCCTGCTGATTTTGAACTCAGTAGCCCCATTATTTTGGTTTCAAAGATCCTTCAGAAATAGTTTTGCTTCTACTCCAAGAGAGTAAATATGAAAGGGGAAGACATTCTCTGACAGTAGCATTCTCAAACCCTAAATGCAAAACAAGTATGAAATTTTTATCATTATTTTCATTCTATTATCCTAGCCCTATTAATGTTTATCAATAATATTTTTTAGAAAACTTCTAGAAACAGTCCCCTCACAAAGTGATGCTGTGGTAACTTCTTTGTTAAAGACATGGCCAAGGATATCATGCTCATATTATGCAAAACGACTGTTTTTCTTCATTTGCATGATAGAACCAACATCTACATCTCTGAAGGTTTTCTAAGCACTACAATAAAGAGTAATTAGGAGGGGGAGGCCAGAGCGGCCAGGAGATAGTCCAATCTCCTACTTCAATCTCAGCTACGCCACTTTGCATGATGTAAACCAAGATTTGCTAGACTAGAGAGAAGGAGCAGAAAGGAATCCACAGCCTAGGAAAGAGGCATTCTTGGGTTTTCAGTTTCTGTTCCCATGATAATGGGAACATCATTCTGTTCCCACAAATGATGAATGTACATTCATCATTTACTATATAAAATATAAGATGTGTCAAGCTACAAAAGTATTTCAGAGTGGAAGGCTCAAAACCCACAATTATCCATTCCCTTTGGGACACTCTGACCACAAACACACTCTATCTGTGATCAAATGCTAAAGTAACTGTGAGTGAAGCAGGGAATGCATCGTTTGCTAGTTTTCAGGCAGGAAAGTTCTTGACCACCTGCACAGAAGAGCTAAGAGATGGGAATATGAACACTGGCTGTAAGGAGAAATTTGAGCGCCTGAATCCCACTCCCTAGCCAAGTGACATAAACTGCAGATTGCCATGTAAAAGAAAGATGTGAGCTTGCCCTGAAAGAAAATGGTGGACTTTGCTTTGCTGTTTGGAAGAAAGGTTGTAGGTGGGGCGACAACACATGACAACTCTACTTTTCCAAGCCCTTAGCTGGCTAGAGCAATACATCGCTTATGCTTATGCAGACAGTGCCTTTCACAACTGGTATCTTGCCTAGCTCCCAATACCTTTAATCACAAAGACATTCACATACACATCTGAAAAGCTAGCTAGAAGTCTATAGACCAAATTACAGAATCACAGAATGGTTGAGGTTGGAAGGGACCTCTGGAGATCATCTAGTCCAACCCCCCTGCTCCAGCAGAAATACCTAGAGCACGTGGCATAGGGTCACAGCTTGGTGAGTTTTGAAGATCTCCAGAGAAGGAGACTCCACAACCTCTCTGGGCAACGGGTTCCAGGTCTCTGTCACCCTCACAGGAAAGAAGTTCTTCCTCATATGGAAATGAAACTTTCTGTGTTTCAGTTTATACCCATTACTCCTTGTTCTGTTGCTGGCCACCATTGAGAAAAGTTTGGCCCATCCTCCCTACATTCTCCCCTCAGGTATCTATACATATTGATCAGATCTCCTCTCAGTCTTCTCTTCTCTAGGCTAAACAGGCCCAGCTTGCTTAGTCTTTCCTCAAATATTGGATGTTCAACTCCCTTAGTTATCTTCCTTGCTCTGCGCTGGAAGCTCCACGTTCCTCTTGTCCTGGGGAGCCCAGAACTGCACCCAATACTCCAGGTGCGGCCTCACCAGAGCTGAGCAGAGGGGCAGGATCCCCTCCCTCGACCTGCTGGCAACGCTCCTCCTCATGCAGCCAGGATCCCATTGGCCTTCTTGGCCACGAGGGCACATTGCTGCCTCATGGTTAACCTGTTGTCAGCCAGGACTCCCAAATTCCTCTCCACGGAGCTGTTTTCCTCTAATCAACCCCTAATCTGTACTGGTACCTGGGGTTATTCCTCCCCAGATGCAGGACCCTGCACTTGTCCTTGTTGAATGTCATGAGGTTCCTCTCTGCCCAGCTCTCCATCCTGTTTACGTCCCCCTGTATGGCAGTACAGCCCCCTGGAGCGTCAGCCACTCCACCTAGGTGGTATCATCTGCAATATAGAGTGTTCAAGGTGCACTCTGTCCCCTCATCCAAGTGGTTGATGAACAACTGACCCTTGAGGGACACCAAATCAGGGCAAGCTTCTGGCTCTGAGGGGAAAGCAGAGGTCTCTGGTTAGCTCAGTCTCATTTACCTATCATTTTGTGGCTTTTTAAAAACGTCCTTCATAAGTTAAGAGTGAGAAAATGGACCAAAAAGAGAGCTAGGACTAACAGGGCCTGTTGAATCTCACTCACTCATTTGCTCTGACACATCTCAGGCAGCCCTCATGTTGTACACTGTAACACCCCAGGGCTTGGAAATCACCTCTTCATCTAAGGAAATGGAATTTCAGACCAATATGTTTCGTATTGGTCTGCTAGTCTGCTAGTCTGATATCATTTGATACAGTGATCTGTCGAACAACTGCCTGCTGGGTCAGCCAAGAATTCTGCTGTGCTGTGAAATGTTAGGAAAACGCTGTCCTGCTACTTCAAGTTAAAAATCACATATATCACCACAGATGTCTTGTCAGAGGTTTGATACTTAAATTATGATCATCTGTAGGGAAGGAAGAGAAAAGAAAATGCAGGGAACAACATATAAAACCAGTCTAGCTACATATGCTCCTCTATGTTCTTCCGTTTTGTAATATGAAGAGTCTGCTGTGTCTGTGCCTGCCTTTGCTACCACACACCAGGCATTGAAGAGGCTAAAACAAAGGGCAGGGAGCATAGAGGTGGCCTAGGACTATGTTGATTGAGTCACTAGGTATAGATTTTGTTATGAAAATCTATCATCTTGTTCACTGTTTTATCCAAACTGCCTGCTATATGACTCTAAGCTGAGAATGACTCTAAAACTGTGCAAATAGCATAGTCTAAAGCAAGGGACACAGAGCAGTATCTATGACCCAGCTGTTGGCAGCGAACCTGCTAAGATGGCCCAAAGAAAGGAAAAACAACTCACAGCTGTAAAATCAGCCATAACAAAAGAAGGATAGAGAAAGGAGGAAATCTTTTTAAGTGCTAACCCCTTATATTAGGTGGGAAGGCAGCAGATCATGTTTCTTACCAGTGGTAAATAGTAGTGATAGAGTTGTGATATGCAAGTTTGCTGGCATGACTTGGAGCAGCTTTCCTCCTGCCAATGACCTTTTTGCTCTATAGTCATAGCTCATTCTTGTCTGGTTCTTCCCTCATGAAACTGTCTTTGAGTGATGATAATTGCTCCAGAGTCCTCTCCATTCATGTTAATGTGCAGGATATGATCCAGATCTTCAGATTAGGAGCAGGACACTCCTTCTCCAGAGGACTCATCAGTGTGCTTAACCCTTCTTCCTGTCCTTCATCAGTGCCTTGGCCTTGCTGTAGCCTTGAGCCTGCCATATTCATATTGCAGTCACCTGGGAAGAGATGAATCTAGTTTGGATGTTCCCAGTTATGTGTGGGTGGTTTGTACTAGTGGAGATCTTGGACCTATGTTCAAGTCAACATGGGAGCATATCATACCAGCCTTGGAAAATACTGTCCTAGCGGCACTAGGCGGAGGCCTGACTTGAGCTCTTGCATAGCTGCATAGCTGTGTCATACTTTGTGTTGAGTTTGTGTGAGTTGCACTGTTTGGTAGGAGCACATTTGCATTCATCTGGATGCCGAGCAGAGAGGATTATGAAGAGAAGTTCTTCTTTGCTCGCCCAGAAAGGCCCAGTGAGATGGGAAAGGCACAGGCCTGAATCTGTGTGGAAACGCCAAGGACTGAAGGTCTGAGCATAGTTATGGAAAATCTAATCAGACAAGCTGGTAAACCATCATGAACCTAGAATCCTAGACCCAGCAGAACAGATACCACATCCAAATTACATGACAAATAATATTTTGTCATCTAATCTGATAGAGTCTATTTATACTGTGTTGAAGATTTGATTCAGGTAATTGCAACATTTTAAACTAAACCCCAGATGGCCTGCAGTTGTTTTTGTTCTTGTATTTGACTATATTTTAATACTTATAATATTGGATGAGAAGCTTGTTTATTTATTTATTTGATTTGCTCTTGCAGTCTTCCAGCAAGTGGAGAATTTTCATAAAAGCAGGTATTTCCATAATGGAGAAAATATGCCCTGGCAATTAAGGAAAATATTATTTTTTAGGAAAATATATATGTATATATAGTCATGTTTGTCCAGCATGATTCAGTGGACTTATAAAAACAAATGGGCCACCATGGTAGGCTGGACTCCACAGGCACAACTAGTGAAGGACCGTGCTGTGAACGAAGTCATGCAGAGCTTGGCCTGCACACACGAACTTGGGAATTTAGCCATGTAGGTGATTCAAAAGTCTCAAATATTAGACTGCAGTTTGAAAGGAATCCCAGTTTTTAAGTTTGGACTTAGGCACCTGAAGGTGAAAGGAGGATTTTCTATCAGTAATTCTTCTTGTGGGGTTGCATGGGCATATTAGTGGTGACAAATAATACAATAGCTATTAAAAAAATCTCAGGTTATTGTGATTTCTTTGGCTGGCAGAAGGAGGATGGTTACATGTGGACTGTTCTTACATATTTCTGCCTCTCAAACTAAACCGCGTGACTTGGTGCATTAACACATTTCTTTCTTCTGGATTCTTTATCAACACAGCTATAGGTGGAAAAATATCAAAAATGAGGAAAATACTATAATTCAATTCTTAAAGAATTGAGTTAATGTTGTAGTAAAATGTCCCACAAACATGATACTAGACATAGAAGTATAGTCAGCTATACTGTTAACTTCAAGACAGGACATAAAAATGTTAGGAATGTACAATGTGGTGAGGACAGTATTGCAGCAGCAGCCTTGACACGTCCTGACTTTCTGACGTTTATGGGGCAATATTAACATTGCTATTGTTTTGGGGACTGAGCTGGGTACTTTCAACACCCATGAAATCTTCACTGCAAGTGAGGTTGCAGTTGAAATGCAGCAGGCACCCCCTCTCTATTTTAACTCCAGTTAGACTGGATGAATACAGTAGGGAAGATCAAGCTGCATGGGCTTTTCTGTGGGCACACCGACCTGCTGAGGATACCGAGACTTGGTTTCTTGATGCATGCTGATTCCTGCAGCGCAGCCTCCTCATTGGCATGGGCAGCTACATCATGTGGATCCTATGCCAAGGTCAGACCTCTGTACTTTTTGTGGAGTACATCCTTAGCTCTAGGGTCTAGCTTCTTAGCTTTAGATTTTCCAAGCACTGTTCACACAGAGCTATGCACTCCAATTATTTACTGCCAGATCCGGTGGATCTAAAGAAGAGCTGCAAGGTTTCCACCTGCTGTAGTTGGGCAGATGCATCAGAAGGGTCTTGTGGAACAATCCCAAAAGGCGGAGTTATGGGTGGAAGCGCCCAACGAACGTAACAGCTACAGCTTTCAGCTTGATAGATCAGGTCTTTCGACAGCATCAAGACACACAAGCCACCTATAGTGCTTTGGATAACTGTACTCTGTAATTCTATTTACTAAAATTTTAGACCAATCTAGCAATAATAAACTGATTCTTAAGGTTCCTGGCAGGCTGCCCCAGCATTCTCTCCCTCATTCAAACTAACGATTTTTCAGCCAGACTACTCATCTAGCTCTTAGGGGTTTGGACTGCGGTGACTTCTTGCTCTCAGCCATCCCCACATCACATTATTTATTTGTGACATTCTGTATAAGAGCTCCTATGTAAATTCTAGTTTGGAGTCTTTGTCAGATTGATAGCAAGAGCTATATTGTGCCCATTCCCCTAGTGGCAAGGCTGCCTCAGTGTCACTTAATAAATCATAGTTTCAAGCACGAGAGAAAAAATATAAGTATGTTGGAAATTTAAAATTGGATCTTTTCAGTCATTCTTCTCTCGTCACAAATAAACCAAAAAGAAAAGAAAGAAGCCTGTGGTACTAGAAGCCTTTGGATTGTTTTAACTACTAACCAAAACCTCCGATAAGCTGCCAAAGTGACTACTTTCCTCAGGCTTATTATTGCATTTCTGTTTCTCTCATTTAACTCCTCAATAGTAACATTTCTATGCAAACAACACAATGCGCCTAAAATGTCTTGTCTTACATTAAAGCGAGAACAGAATTCATAGAATCATAGAATACCTAAGGTTGGAAGGGACCTCTAGAGGTCATCTAGTCCAGCCCCCCTGCACACGCAGGGCCACCTAGAGCACGTGGCACAGGGCTGCATCCAGGCGGGTCTTGAAGAGACCAGAGGGGTCTTGAAGCGGGTCCAGAGAAGGAGACTCCACAACCTCTCTGGGCAGCCAGTTCCAGCACTCTCAGCGTCACCCTCACTGTCAGGAAATTTTTCCTTAAGTTCCTGTGGAACTTTTGCTGCTTCAGTCTGAGGCCATTTCTTCTTGTTCTGTCGGTGGTCACCACTGAAAAAAGGCCAGCCCCATCCTCCTCACTGCCTCCCTCGAGGTACTTATAGACACTGATCAGGTCCCCTCTCAGCCTTCTCTTCTCCAGGCTGAACAGGTCCAGCTCCCTCAGCCTCTCCTCATAGGGCAGATGTTCCAGGCCCCTGATCATCCTTGTGGCCCTGCGCTGGACTCTCTCCAGCAGCTCCACATCCCTCTTGTACTGGGAGGCCCAGAACTGGACACAGTATTGTGCTCAGTTGCTCAAGGAGGACACTGTATCTCTTTTCCTCACTACGTGTGCAGCTCTGCAAAACCAGAATGGTTTCCTCCTGGCAGACCCGGGGGTATCCTAATGAGCCATGGCACAAAAAGCATGGATGAAGTTGAGAGACAAACCCCAGAGCCTGTCACCTCTTTTCCCGTCACACAGAGCTTAGTCCAGCTCTTAGCTCCTTACTCTTACCACTAACCAAAGCCAACAGACACTTTGAAGCTACATTCCAGAAAATGCAGCCAGCTAACTTAACTCCTCACATGGACACAAATTCAACACTTCTCATATTCAAGGCTATCAATAATTTTTACTTTGTTCATATCCCCACTATAATTTCCTCCTAATTTTGCCTCATGCTTTTTGATTTTTCTTGTCTAATGATTTCTTTTATCTCTTTTCCTATAATGGACTTGATGTTGTTTCACACTGTCCTTGTCCCTTCCCCAGGCTCCTCCTCCCCCTCCATGTCCTGCTTCTTCAGCCATCAACTTCAAACACTCTTCCGTGGTGGAGGGCTTCCCCCGTGATGTCCCTCCGTGTCCTTTATCTTCAGTCTTATTTCTTTGTGAGAAATTCCTCAGTGCAAGAATCACAGAGTTGAAAAACATGGTGCAGGGCAAATAGTGCACCTCTCACTCCCTGGGGCTGTGGAACCAGTGGTTTTGAGCTAATGTAACTTGCCCAGGTAGATGGATACTCATTATTAAATATATGGATTTTGCCAGTTGATGGATATCTCTTTATATCCTACTTTTCTTTTTCTACTTTTCTCACAAGCATAGAATTAACACATAAAGAGGGTAGGGGAGAGGAGGCCTGTGTCGACTCTCCACCAACACAAATTCAGAATCTGGTAGATCAAGCAAATTTAAAGTGAACACAGTGGGATACTGAAATATGTGGGTTTGAACATGTATACCATGTGTATGGCTTTCTGGCTCCTTTTACATATATGTTAAACAAAGTCCCCCTGAGTTTGGCTCTATCGTAAAGCACATATATGGTAGCCCATTGGTAATGTTGAAGTAACGTTGAGTGTAACTTAACTTTTTTTTTCCCCAGCAATTTGTATTTTCAGTATTTTATCAACCCTAGCTTTCAGTTCTGCTGACTTCTAATGAACCTTTTGGGAGATTTTTTTTTTTCCTGAGCTGGTTTTGGTGGTGAGTGGGAGTGAAGAAAGAAATCTGTAATTGCCTGTAAGTCTGAAGGCAATTGTTCTACTGGCAGTGTGCATTGCTTTTCATTTTTTAATTTGCATGAGGGCCCTCCAAGTAATACAAGCTCTCCTTTTTTACAGAACTGACAGATAAATTGTATAACAAGATATATTATGATAGTTTTTCTTTTTTTTTTTTTCAGGAGGAGGGGATAAGCATTAAGTGAAGTGAAAACTGAAAGCTTATTTGGTATCAGGGGTATTCCTTGATCATACTATAAATAAAATACCTTTTTAGCTGTTCCTAAAGCACTTTACAAAAAGCATTTTGCGAAATCTAGTTGAGATTTAAAATGACATGGCTCTTTAAATTTGATTCCTTAACCTATAGTTGGACATCCCAATAGCTACTCAATAATCACAAACGGTTTGACCTCCCACAGATCCTATTATCTTTGGCAGAGGGAGCTGCAAACAACTTAGCTTTGAAAACTGAAACTATGGATTCTAAGGTTTGAACACACTGGTTGAATCTGTACTAGAAACGAACACGTAACTGTGTTAAAAGGCAGAATGAATGGGTGTCCTTGCTTCTAGCTTACTTTCAAACTCCTGTAGCCCCATAGAAGTTCTCTGATACTTCTCATTCTTGGTAACACTTCCTTTATAAGCAATTCAGTAAAACAACATATTGGACCACATTCTTTATACTGATTTCCAATAAATGTTTTCAAAATTTGGGAGGCTGTCTTCCTTTGGTGATTTTCACTTTCATCAGGGAGAACTTATAAGGCAGTATGAAGTGATGAAGGGAGAAATTTCTTGGGAAAACAAGTAAATGTTCCCAACACAGGTGTAAAGAAATATCTCCCTTTCTAGATTGTTGTCTGGAATTAGCTGCTTTCACATACTGACAATAAACTCTGAAACATGCTTAGACTTTTATGTCCTTTGCAGTAGAATTTCCCTTCACTAAGCATACAAGTCAACTAAGCGTATCCAGGTCCTGTAATTAGTTCTGAGAAAACAAGCTCATCACAACCAAATCCATATGAGTTCCTTATTATTATTGCTTAGTTATGGAATAGGTTGTATCATCTGTATCACAGAGAATGCCCTGACCAGAAACAGATACACTATTTATGAAGATGTATAGGGAGCTGACTCAAGGAAGATGCTGAGATTTAGCTTATTGCCTTGCCTAGGATGCTGAGATATCACCTACTTCAGTATGATGCAAGTATCTTCTCAGTTGTAATTCACTGATTTTTGCTCTTTGCAATGCATTAATCATTTTTAGATTCAACGAAAGTATTCATCAGGAAGCTTGTGGTTTTGAATTTTCATAATTTAAATTACAGTTTATTCAACCAGAACTGTATTACACAAGTAAAGAAGAAAGTCATTTTATAGCCTGTCATCTTGCTCTTCAGCTACAGTAAGGAATTAGTTTCACAGTTCTGCTCCTGTTATCTATTGTCATCCTTCCTAAGGATACTAAATTCATGAATCCATCTACATAGAGCTCATGTGCATATCCTGGACAGTTCACTGCAAGTCTGCAATTGCTGAAATCGTAACTTAGCTGATAAACTTAGTTGTAGCTTTTTTTTTTTTTTTTTTGGTGCTAGTTCTTGCTCCAGCCTCGAGCATTTCCTTCAATATTTTTTTTTCCCATTTGGAGGCTTTTAATAGCTCTGCCATTGAACCTGTGTTGAGCCATCCTCTCATTGCCATTAGAGACTGTGATTGCTCATATACCACAGACACTTACTGAAGGCCACCAGCTCCTTCTGGTCACATTAAATTCAGGCTGAGGCAGTTGGGCTTAAACAATATGCCAAAAGATGCAGTATCTCCAGGAGATAATTATTTCCCCCCTTAAAAGAAAAACTGGTTCTGAGAAACCTCCCTAATGTGTTGGCAGCAAATATTACCCAACAACAGTACCATGAAATTGGCAAAGACATTTCCACCATCCATTAGAGAAAACAATCAGTCTCCATGTGGATTTAAAGCATTTAGCTTTGTCAACTTGCTGCTTTTCCAGTTGAAGAATATTCGAGATAAAAGTTTCATGGTTTATTTGTCACTTTCTTTGCAAGGTTATTTTTTGTTATTTGTACTGTGCCCATAGGGTAAGAGCTCTCTCAGCTGGACCCATCTGGCTTTAGGCAGTGCTTAAAATTATTTTCTCCAATGTCCTCAGAATGAGCTCCACACAGTAAGCTAAAAAAAAGCCCCTGTTTTCCTTCAAACTCTTTCTCAAAGTTTTTGTTTACAATTACATGTAGGAATCCCAGCAATTGGGAATTTGCAAATGAATTGCCATTGCTGCTGATACAAGCACGTCACACCAGTCAACAGCCAACTTTCCTTGTCTGTTTTATGTATAAAGCTGTGAAATCCGTGGTGCAGAGTCCCACAGAAGCCCCAGCGTGCAGCCTCAGACGTATAAAAAGCAGTGCTACCATCCTCAGCGCAAGCCTTTGCACATGGCCTTTGCTGCTGCATCTGCAGCACCCAAATGCTTTTTCAGTTTGAAACGTCAATATATTAAAATTACAATAGAAAATGCATATAGTTCATCTAAAGCATATATACTATATATACAGTATATATATAAAGCATATATAGCTGTAGTATGTCAGTGTATTACAGTACAAAGAAAACTCACATCAAAATTTTTGCTTATTGACTTTTGATCTGTTATTTTCATTACATATTACGGGGAAGTATAATTTTCTTTACGAGAACACAGCGCATTCAAGAGCACAAAATACAGCAACAACCTGCCCTGGAGAATAAGGCGCCAGTGTTGCCAAGCTACTAGGGTGATTTCATCTATGTCTTTACTTAATGTATAGTTCACAGGCATCTGATTTTGCTTTTCTCTTGGATATTAAATGTTCCATAATTAACTTGCAGCTAATTGCAGGGAAGGAGCATAACTCACAGGTCACCAAATTCCCACACCATTCCCCAATGGCTTTTGCAGGGTTACTGTACATACAAATGCCATCAAAAAATGAAGAACCGAGAAGACATTTAGTAAAGCTATCACAAGTTTTATTAAGAAAACTGACAAACGGATGAGGAATTACCTTTGCGTATGCTATAGCACACCTCTTCCAGGATATTAAAAACAAAACATTTTAATAGCCCTAGAAACCCGATTTTATAGATTACACAGAGGGGTACAAGCCTTAGTTTCTGTAAGGGAGATTATCTGGACAAGACAGCATTTTAACTGCTCAACCAATTTTCTGGAAAAAAAATCAACTTTGTTTTAAAACAGAAATCCTTATATGAGGGAAAAATAGAGACATCCCTATCTTTTACTTTTATACTCTTCCACTCTTCCTTCCTCCCCCCAGAAACAGAAAGAGCATTAAATGCTGCTCTTCTCTCCCCTTTGTGAGTGGTCGCTATTAACACTTGTATGAAAGCTAAGCCAGGGCCATGGACAAAAACTTGATCTTATCTCCGTGTAACTGGAAGATGAGAGGAACTATTGAGTATTCATGAAGTACGGTTGCCTTTGAGATTTCTTACCCTTAGTCAAAGGAAATCATGATGGAATTTGTAATGGCTGGGCCTGAACCAAGTTCCATGGAGGGTCAAGCTGTCTCAGCGTCCAGGCTCCAACCACTTTCACCCTTCTGCCTTTTGCCCTCTCACATGAGAAAAAACAACAGGGCATTAAACGGTTCCTGTGTTGGTTAAGGGCGGCACAGGACAGAGTCACGTTAAGAGGGCCCCAAAAGTGAAGCCCCTGGCAGCCTTCGGGAGGCAACGCTCAGGCCAGGAAGGCAATTCCCTGTCACCCCAAGCTTGTCCTTCCACGCAAGATGGACGGGATGGCGTAGTCTAAGAGGAAGAACCATCTTGTTAGCGGTTGTGCAATGATGGACGGACGCCAACAGCAAGCGTGCGCCCTTCTCCAGCAGCGCCGCAGAGCTTCCCGGCTAGCACCCACTGCACGGGAATACTCAGTAAAACAACAAAAGAAAAAAACCTTCTGAAATTAAAGATTTAGAAATTAGAAACACTACTCACAATAGACTTACAGGTATCTATGAGGATGATATCACTATGAACATGCATGCTCTGAGTTTCACATCCTTTCTAATTATTTCTGTTTTAGTGAACTGAGGAGCAACTCTCCCTTCTGGAAAGGGGTAGGAAGGCCCTGTATTCTGAAACCTGTTACATGTGAAGCAAATGGCTCCCAGGATCACGGCCCTGGGGGCCTTAATGCTAGTGGAAGAACAACACTCAAAAAGTCATGGAAGCTGCACAGTGACAGAGATTTGAATAGCCTCTACTCTTGGAGCGTGCCAGAAAGACCAACCATTAGCTAAACATGAGTGTTTTCAAAGTTTCATTTTGTTATTACAAGCTTAAAACAAAAACAAACACAAAATAAAACAAAAAAAATCCCACCCATTCAAGCCTCAACACTGGTGCTCCTCACAGTATCTGATGCAAACTGCCAAAGACAACCATCCTCACGCAGTTTTATTTTTCATGTGCACCTGATAGAGGAAAGGTCAGAAACATGAACTAAGAGCTTACAGCAGCTGATTTCAAATTCAGTGAAGATTTTTTATGTGAACTGTTCCTGTCAAAAGGAGAGCTGCATGAGGGCCCTTTCCTTTGTGTTTACTAAAAACATTCCAATTTTATCTCATTCAAAAATTCTTTAATTATTACACAACAGTATTTTTGTGATTGTGTAATAACCATATCCCCTATTTGATAGCACAATCTAGACTCTTGTACCGCTCCTATTTTGGGGTGTGATGACATTCAACACATCTGACTCACACTTGAATCCACTTGAAAAGAAAAGGCACGTTCAGCCTCTGAAAACGGCTCTCCCAAGCAGCTCCAACTTGAGTTCTTCATCCCCATTGGAGGAACCAGCCCTGTGCACAAGCAAAGGGAACCCTTGTGCTGCTGCTGAGCGGTTACACACTTTTGTGTTGGCTTCCTGTGCAGCAAGAAGCCACGTTGATCTGTGCCTCCCATCATCTTCTAAACTCCATCTCGTCAAAGACCAACTGTTGACAACCAGGGGGTGAAAGGAGCCACAAGCACAAATATATAAATGTAACAGTGTTTATTAGAGCTAGGTCAGCTCTCTGAAGGCACAAACAGTTGCATAGTTAGCACAAAGGGGCTGGGCAACCGTGCTGTGGAAGGGTAGGAGCATGGGAACAACTGGCCAGGAAGTGTGGAAGAGTGGATGAGTTTAAAAGACTTGAGATTTGAGATCAATGAGATTTTACCAGAAAGAGTTTCACAGAAGCTATAATTAATTCCTGCCCTCCCCGCCCGCTCACAACTGTCTTTATTTAATTAACTGTAACTATTCTACAGTCCCAGATCAGAAGTATTTACTTTTTACAAGTGTCCTAGATGGTGATTACCTTCTGCTCATTAGCTATAAGCATCAGAATAATTTTCTTTTTCCTTTTGTGTTCCGAACAATGAGAAATAGTCTGATTAGACTGTTAACACATCAAGAAGTTAGATTGAATCATCTGCTGTAAATCACCAAAAATGTTGAATTAAAGTGCACTTTAAAATAAACTAATTGCACGCACATTAGTTACTAGTAACATTAAATCATAAAATAATTTAAGCAAGCAATTCCAGTGTCAAGTTTGGCTCCCTGCTCAAAGCAAGTTCAGTTGTATCAGGATGCTCATCAACTTATCTGCAAAGGCAGATATTCCCCATGGTCTCTGGGCAACTTGTGCCAGTACTTGGGCAACATTCATGACAAATAAAATTGACCCCTGCTAAGTTTTATCAGAATTTCCTCCTGTTCCACTTTGTGCCAACTGCCTCTCTCCCTGCGCCCTCTCCTCAGGAACAGCTTGGCTCCGTGTTCTTCTCACACTTCCATGAGGAACTGAAGGCAGCAGCAAGCTCTGCTCTCGGCCTTCGCTTCTCAAGGTCTAGCAGAGTTGGGTCAAGCTGCAAGCTCCACCAGCCCCTGGGCATCCTGAGCTGTTCCTGGATCATCACGGAGGGGAGGGGCTCCTCCGCAGGAGCTGCTCCAGGGCGTCAGTGCTTGTCAGGGACGAGGAATCCCCAAACTGGGCACAATACCCCAGATGTGGGCTCAACAAGGACACCATAAAGGGAATAATCACTCCCACAAACCCACCAGCTTCACCTGTTGCTGACACAACCCAGGACATTGTTGGCCTTCAGCGCCACAGGGCATGTTGCCAACTTGCCCTGCCACCCAGTAGGACCATGAAGGCAAAGCTCCTTCCCACCCACTGAACTCCCTGTCTGTACAACTGCACAGGGTTAGTTACTCCACACGTGATGCAGCACTTTCCATTTGGTTCAGACAATTTCTCCAGGTTGCTGTGAGCATCCCCAGTTTCAGTCTGCCCTTGAGCAGAGGGGCTCTCATGCATCTTTTGTCTCTTCACTGCACAGCACAAGTCAGGAACTGAAGCAGTCTCTGGAGGCGTTTGAGGAATTGGTCTCAAAAAGGCTGTGTGTGCTGCTACTGAGCAGTCAGCTTTTCAGCAGGCATATCTGCAGTGTAGTGTCAACACCAAAATACTGCAATCCACCCTTGAGAAGATCTGTAGTTTTTTAGCACAGCTCTTCTATAGTGTATGCAAACTGGTCCTTTCTTACAAAGGAGCATTAAAAAAAAAGCAAGCAACTTCAAAGTAGTCAAAGTTAACATGGAATTTAAGTATACTGAACATATATTAAAATACAAAAAACCCTCTCTGCATAAAAAAGCCTATCTACCAAAACAGTTCACTTCACCTTAGCTGACAAATATTTAGACCAGATCAGTTATTTAATAATCATCACTCAATTGCTGCAATGTTGTTGTGGCATAAGCATGCCATGATATAGAAACAGCAAGAGCAGAAAACACCTCCAGGCAGAATTGCCACCAAATGCTTGTCAACAAAACACTTTTTGAGTCATAAGGCAGAAGGATCCTCCTCTTCTTCCTCTTTATATGCGAAGCTCTGCACCAGCTCAGGCACCCTGCTGGTTGCCCCATAAGCTTTAGCAAAAAGATAGAAAATTCTAGTCTTGGAAAAGAGTTATAGCAGGAAAGGTGGCAAGTTTAAACAACTTGTTTTAAGCCTCACCAGTGGGTTCCAGAATTTAAGGAGCAAAGAAAGAAGAAATTACACAGTTGCAGCGCGGAAAAGGGGAGACACTAATTTTTCCAGCTTTAAGTGCTAAACTGCTTGGTTAGACAGTAGCTTCCCCTTTCCATCACTTACATCCAACTCCCTGATCAGTCCCTGCATTTTACAGCTTCCTAAGGGGTTCCTGTCTTAGGGGTGCTGCCCTTTATTCTGTAGAGCAAAGGTGATAAGGAAGCCCAGGGAAAAGTGAAACAAAACATCTGGCTAAAACACAGGGTAAGCTGTTTTCCAGAATACCACCACACTAAGGAGCCTTTCCATGCAGCATAGCTAAACACATAATTATTTAAATTATAAAGATGCACAAACTGTTAAAAGTAGCCAATTTTATTCAAATAATTTTGATAGAATACATAATTACCTTTCCTCAAAAAAGTGACATATTTATCATGTTATATTTAGTCAAATGAAAACCTTTCTCCCCTCTGCAGATGTATCTCAGTAGAAGCCAGAGTCTTGAGTAGCCCAGTTAGGCGCCTGTAAAACAAATAAATAAAAGAATCAGTAAAAATTACTGATCAAGAATCAATAAAAATACTATGTGTTGAAATTGAGAGAAAATAGTTTTTATAGTACTCAGGTATGGCTATGAAGTAGACTTATTGTCAGCTACTAGATAATACCCAGGAGTCTGAAGTAAATGTTAACATAAAAGAAATTATACATGATAAAGTTGTACAGTCACAGCCAGCTAAGCCAGTAGCTGCAGAAGAGTAAACTGTTCTAGAGAATCTCAAAATAAAGATAATTTGGCAGTTATATTCTTAATAAAATAGCACTTAACCTTTACACAACTGTAACGGAATCAACTAACTCGGAACTGCTTGCTACCTCCCCTTAGTACTGAGGAAGTCCAATAAGAATTTTAACACTTTGAATTTCGTAATTATTCATTTTTTTAATAACATCACTAGTTTTTAAAAAGCGTACCTCTGTTTAGACATCAGTCATCTACTTTTCGTGTTTCTTCCTCACTATGTGGGAAACTTAAGGCGAACAAAGGTAAAAGGCAGATGGTCTTCCCCATTTCATTTTCAGTGGTTTTACAAAAAAATCTGTCTGATTCTACTCCTTAAATAGTTAAGCGTTGTGAATTTTGCATCATGCCTCCATGTTTCACTCTTCCACCATTCATTCTTTTCTCAGGAGCATCTCTACCTACAGATCCTTTGACCACAAGTTACCCAGCACAAGTAGCACTCATTCAAAATACAGCACTGTAGCAAACAGCACTAAAGCGCAAGTAAAATGACTAGATCAATGTATATTCAGAGTGGTTCAAAGTGACCCAACTTTAAAAAAAGCAATGCAGCTACTTTAAATATCGTACATCAAAAGTAGACTGCTTAAAATAGTGGGGGAGACCTTTAATGGAGTATGAGAACTAAATGATGGTAGAAACAGACCTAGGTACACAAAGAAAAAATGCAATGCATAGTGATGAGAGGTGAGAAGAAATCCGGAATCACTGTCTAACACTCATTATAGGAAACTAAGCCCTTCTGATTTAATTCCACGTGCTAGAAGATTAGAAGTAGATCAGATAAGGTAAGAGGCAAGAGTTATACTTAAATAATAATAATAAAAAGAACCACCAAAAAACAAACAAACGAAAACCCACAGGCAAAATCCAGAAAAACATAGTTTACACCAACCTCAGATCTGCCACTCTGGTTTAATTTCTTCTCAATGTTCATAGCCAGCATCTGACTACGAAAAGACAGACTTTTGGTCTTTTCAATCACTTGTTGATAAGGGGAGACTGCATTGTTGCCCATAACTACATGGCCCTAAAACACAAGAAAGAAAGAGCAAATAATTTCAGTAAGTCATAAAATAATGCTCTATTTTCAGAGCTTTCACAAGACATTTCCTGCAGTATTAAGACAGAGTAAATGAAAGCCAATATACTTTATAAACAAATAAAAGGAATAAATTTGAACTTACTACTTTTGAGCAATATGAAATTTTAGTAAAAGTTTAATCAATCCTCTTGGACTGTTTATTAATATAGTCTTACCAGCTTTGAATCCAATTTGGCATCTAATCGTGCATTTCGTATCAGATTGACAATCCATCTCTCAGCTTCTTCAGGGGTCATATTTAGTTTATCTGCCAACATGCTGGAATACAAGATACCCTTATCAAAAGGTGAAACAAAAGTGTCTCATACTGGAAAACACAATCAAGCACTACGGAACACGAGAGTTGTGAATTAAACCAACATACTAAATTAATCCCAACAGAAACCAGACTGTTCTTCAGTAAGTTTCAAATATTTGGGAGGCTTATTTCCATTCGACTGAAAAAAACTCATTTTAAAGCCTACAGGTACCTACTCCCAACTTTAAAAGAAATCCAGACACTATTTTCTACTGTGACATCAGGAATGATTAATTAATATCTTCAAGTATGCCCACGAGAGAGGACTGCATTAGACAATACTCATGTACTCAACAACATGATTTTACTTTTTAATCTCGGCCTGCATAATCTTTAAATATTCCTATTAAACCTTGCTTATGTGAAAATTCTTTGTAAAGTTGTGCGATGTCAGAGGTCTTAAAATCTTTTACCAGCTCCAAAGAGCTGACAGAGTAAAGTAAGATGAGAGCACAGGGGTGGACACTCAACTGAGCAAGGCAGGAGCCACCAGCAGATGATCTCACAGTTCAAATCTAACACCACCAGAAGATAAAACTGCCCCAGAATAGATGGTTATCCAGCTTACAGCAGGAAAGTTACAATTGTTATATTTGTTGTAGCCAATTAGCACATGATACTTTTTAGCCAAGTATGCAACCATGACAGAGAACTGAATGGATTGATTAGAAGCTGGTGTTCCTGATGGAACAAGTAGTATAAACAGGGCCTATCCTACTCAAATATCATCCCGTAAACTGATTAATTCCTGGAAGAATCCTTTCCCAAAGGACTAGGGCTGCCTGTAACTGACAGATGATGTTATAGTCAAGCTTCCTTTGTTTTCCCTCACCAGTATCACTCAGTTCACTACACTTACGTATAGCAAATTCAATGTTACGATTACCATACAGCTAAATAAATATCTTCGACACTTCTAAAACCCTGAGTGCATTACCACAGACTTGTCAATATAATGTTTATATTCTTCATTTCACACCAAACCACCTTAATGTTTCAAAACAGGAATCAATCCTCTGCTAATCAACAGTTATATAATGACACCATGACTCCAATTCAGAAGACAGAAGTATAACTGTAGATTAAGTATACACATACAACAGTAACCAGAATTATGGAGAGAGCTTTTTATATTTTCTTTTCTAAACTCCTGCCAGCAGACAAGGAAGTTTAGGATAATTAATCCTGCAGAGTGTTCCACATTAACTCAGTCAGCAATCACACACCATGCAGCTGGCAGTAAACTGCAGTTTTGGGAGCAAGTGCCATGAGGCAGCACTTCAGAGTTCGGTACAGGAGACGGGTTGCATCACTGCTCCAAGGAGATGCGTTTTACTCTGACTACCTGCAATTTCAGGGGGGGCCTGGAGGCAGGGTGAGAGCGATAACGAAACACGCACTCCTGTCCAAGCTTAATTCCCCTTGAGGGCATTTCCTGTGGCTTTCTGGTCAGCCCCCTGGATTCCCTGCTGGCATTTGGCTCAAACAAGGGATTTGTAACTCTCATTCTCCCCTCAGCTTCCAGGCGTAGGTGGCAGGTATGAGGTAAGGGCAGCAGACATGACCACAGAGCCAGCGGCTGCGCTGCAGTCGCCGCACAGTTCAGCTCCTCACCACTATACAGGATCTCAGACGCATTCCTCTACCACCTAACGTGATGTTTCTCTACGTGCTTCTTTTTCTACGTAGTTCAACACTAACTGCTCAGCTCCTAGCAGTGTCTACTAAAATAATTATAAAACAACGTTTTTTTCTTTTTAATGCTGCTGCATGTAAGTTTGCATGCAAAATGTTTACTATAATTCAAAGCATGTGGGGAGTTTGTCATTTCAAAGCATACACAAGACTTTCGGATCTTACCAATCCACTGCAAAGGGGTTGATGAGAATGACCAAATGTGGTCACTCAAAAAAAAAAGCTACAGGTGTTAAAGATAATACATTACTACAGACTGTGACAGGCAATTCTCCAGAGAGATGGGAAATCCTATACTGCAGTAGTTCACATAGTGATTATTTTTAAGCTGTCATTATAACTCATGTTGTCAACGGGTGACATGAACTGCTACTACCTCTCCCAAAGCTGAAGACACAGAAAGCTAAAGTTGCTGCATCTTGCAATGCAGAAAGACATGGAAAAAACACTTCCTGAATCAGAACATCAGAACAGAAGCACAAGTTGGTAGAACTTAACCTTGAAGGTCTTTCCGACCATGACGACTCTATGGTTCGCTGCGTTAGATACTACCACTCTTAAACAGGGGACACAGACTGTACAGTTCTTTATCCAAGACTAAAAATTTTACTAGCCCAACCTTTTTAGGCAGAGGCAGAAGGTATATCAGCAAGCATATAGCATACACAGTTACATAACAAAAGCCATACACCTTTGTACAACTTCCATACAGGCATTTTCTTCCTGCACATTAATTTGGAGAACTTCCAAATTACAAAATTCCAGAGAGAAAACAAGTTTAACCTCATTAAGATTTACAGATTCAAAATTTTAAACCAAAAATCCTGAGGTTATTATGTAAAAATACCACTGTTTTTGTGAAATGAAGACGTATATGAGAGGAAAAAAAAAAGCATCTAAGCATTGTCAGACCCTTGGGAGAGGAGATAACCATAATTCAGCAGCTCCAGAAACTAGACTCTGTGGTGGGGTCCCCAGCATGGGCTGCCCAGAGCAGCCAGCACCACCTGGAGCGCCTGGATGCAGCACCACACAGGAGACAATGGTTGGAAAAACAGCACTTGCTGCCTGAGGGGCACTCGCCCTTCTTTGAAGGACTGCACTGAAGCCTCCTCCTGAAGGTGGTTGTGCTCCGAAAGAGCAGCCTCCTGGCAGACTCACATCACCTATATAATATTTTCAAGCGAAACAATCATAGCATAGCTCCCATACACATATCCACCAGCTTGAGTAACAGTGAGCCACTTAAGACTCTCAGATACTCTTATTCCTAGAGGACTGCAGCATAAAAGGGCTGTCTATTTTTAAAGATAGCCACTACAAATTAACATCCAATAAAAGGAAGAATAATGAAATAATTTGATTAATAAATAACATCTCTATAGGTCCTTACTCTGGCCAAGATATCTGAATTTCTTTGGAATATTTTTATACTTTTTTGCAGTAAGATTTGGTTCATACTAAAATGTTATTTAAGTTCTTCCTTTGCTTACAAGGAAAGATTACTGAATTCCATGCAACTTCATGTATAAACAAACTTATCTTGTATTGCCTGCAGAAGGCAAAGATACCGAAAAGTATGAAGCGCACTCAGCTCTTCAATTAAACACTGGCATATCAAGCTAACCCAATCACATTCCAAAATAATTTAATCTATTACTCCCTATTAAACATACTTCAAACATTAAATTAATTGCAGGATAATTTGGATTGTATAAATTAAAAAATTACAACTGATAAAACAACTATGTTCTCGGAAAAATGTCAGCTGCCCAACAGATGTAAGCAGTTAAAAAAAACAAGTATACATCTATTTTCTATTTAACATAAGAAATAGCAGATTTCCCACTAATTGTTTTCAAATCTGTTCTGAATACTTATAAAGCACTTATCAGGCACTGTGGTACAACCAGCTAGTTTTTAACTCCAGGAATAGCCATGGAAATCACTTGTGGATAGACAAATGCAAGAACTATGCCGCAAACTCTTAATTAGAAACATTTTAACTGGTCATTTATTTCAAAAACAAAGTCTGGAAGGCACAAAGAAATGCTTATGGTCTTGGTTATTAAACCCCAATCTAATGATTGTCAGAACTTTAAAATAAGTAATAAATGCTAAATAAATTACATCATCTACTGGAAGCCTTGTTAAATAAAGCTTCCTATTTTTGTATAATTATTTGCTTATAACCCATGATTTATCAGTCTCTTAAGAGAACAACTTGAAAAAAATACTCAAGATGTATCCTCCAGAATCTCTGCTCATTGCTTCTCTGATCTAGCTGAGATCAGAGTTATAAGAACAACATTTATCCTGTAATTAAACAATTCCACCTCCCCCCAAACTTCCAAGTTTTGTTAAAATCTTAGTATTACCAGTAATGCACATCTTCAGATCCAAGAGTTATTTACAGGAAAGACAGACACTCTATGAGGTTCTGTACTCCCCAAGAACTCAAGAGCTTTATTCCCATCACATTTTAAAATATATACTCAAACCTTCAATTTTGCAGTAGTTTGCTTAAAGTGCTTTTATATGGACTGTGAATCTCCGTATGAGAAAAAAAAAAAAAAAAAAAAAACCACAGACATAGGCATGAAATTTGTTCAGTTTAACATCATTAGCATGTTTAAAAATCCCCACACAACAGCTGATTAAAATTCTCAAAAAATTCACTGGTTTCTTTCAGTTTTCTGTATTGAATCTCTTACTATTGAGTACGTTAAACCTTTACTATGCGGTATCCTCAAAAGACTAGTCTATAAAAATGAACCGCAAGGAACAGAATATAAGGACTGCAATATCTGATATAAAGGATAAGAAAATATTTTCCAAATGCATTTGAAAGCAAATGCATTACATAATGAACAGAGATTAAGAATAATAAAATTAAAATTACTGATCTTTCTATAAACACAAGAAAGTGATTTTCCCATAAACTCACTAAATGTATTAGGATAATCTTCTGACATGACATTTTCTTTTAAAAGAAAAGATGGAGAATGCATGTCTTTAGTTTAAGACAAAGAAATGATTGGTTTAATTGAAATATATCACATTAGTTCTACAAAACTAGAAGGACAACTGTCCACCTAGATTTAAAGATTTTTCACTTCATCTGGTAACTGGATATTCTACTAACTCAAGTCTACACTATTTTTCTGTTAGCTAGGAAAAATTTTTCATAAGACGTCACATTAAAAACATTTCCTTACCCGATGCTGATACACTGATGGATGCGACAGAAAGTTTCAAATATAAAGAGGCGAGCATTCTCAATGAAGTCCTCAAGGCAGGCCACTAAGAAGAAGTCATTCACAAGCACCTGTAAGCACAAAGAGACAGAACCACAAGAATAAACACAGGGACAATGATTCCATTAGAGATAACTTCATTAATATCAATGAGGAGTCCTTCTAAAACCCACTCTTGGAATATTCCAAGATGTGGTGAAAATTCCACCTATTTAGCAGAGCATTTCTGAGCAATCTGCTGAATGCAAGCTGTGTGACTGTGTTAAGAGGTAACTGAGAACTGACCCACAGAGTGGGGGCCAGAGCTCTCATTCAACTGAATGAGGTCACTCAACACACAAAATTTAGCTCCTCTCCTCATACTTTAAGTTTCCTCCCTCATTCAGCAATTTGATCAGCTAAGGCAGCTTGTTCTCCTTATCGCACAGATCAGTGTACTGAGCACTGCAAGCAGGTCCTACGAGGCTCTGATTACACGATCAATGACTTGATGCAGTTGAGAATTAAAGATCTGTCATTTAGATTTATCCTATTAGGTGACTAACACTGATGAAAATGCAGTCAAAGCAGAAGCTGTAAAAATCTGCACTAGTTTTTACCTATTAGAAATATAAAGCTTTCATACTTATCTGGTCAGTAGAACCATCAGGTATCTTAAGTTGCTCACAGCAAATTAAACTAAAAAGTTTCCAAGAACACACATTTAGTCAAGCTAACATTTATTTTTTCCTCTCAACATTCCAGTTTCAGCATGCAATGCTGCACTCTGAAACTGCATCTTTGGGAACAAATATAAATCACAGCTTTTCTTCAACTCAAGACTTCTGAAACAATAATGGAAAAGCAAAACCCCACCAATATGCATTATTGCCTATTTACTTTTTGTTCTGGGAGATGATTCTATCTAATTTTAACACTACACTCTCATCGGCAAGTCTTTTTTTAAACTTTACAAAATAAATTGTTAGAAGGAATGCTAGTTACCTTGTGTATGCAAAACACTGACAACAGAATTAAGTACTGCTTTGACCAAATTAGCCACCCAATGTCAATTTTACAAAGATCTTTGCACAGAGCAAATCTTGCATGTTATGGAAAACTTACTGTTTCACACTCCCTCAGTTTTTTCTGGGCACCATCAAAATCAAAGTTAACATACAAGCACTCCACAAACTCTGTGATGGGATCTCTGTATGTGTAAGACTCCTGTCAAAATCAGTTAGACAAAGTTAGAAATCCAGAAAGGTTAGAGAGAATTTTCTTAAAATTCACATTCCTCGAGTGTTTCTTACTCAAAAAGGAAGATTTTAAACTAAAAACAAGTCTCTACATCACAAATAAAATACTTCTTAAAGTGGAAGAGAAAACTTAAATCCAAAGCCACTTCATGTATTTTGCTGAATCTGGTCTAATACACAACAAAGGAAAACTGTGTGTATATTCCTTTCTATACATTCCTTTTTAAAAGAAGAAAACTTTATTCTGCCCTCTGAATCATACTCAAAACATTATTGGAAGAAAGTTATAGTCTGTGTAACAGAACATATCAGAGAGTTTTAGCCCTTACCTGCTGAATAACCTTAACTAAATCTTTCAGCACTTGCCTACGCTTTCGCACATCCTTGTTTGTTATGACTGCAGTGGTCAGGTAGCGCAGGATATGGGGGCACATTGTCTGAATTGCATTGAGATACCTGGATAAAATAATCCACACAACACTGAGATGATGCAGTTTTGCATCCAAAGAGTAAGCAAGATAAATCAAAGCTTATACATCTTTTATGTAGCACTATATCAATGCTTGGATTGCCCACTTATTCAAATATTCTCACTTGGATTAACAAATCATCCCTGATTCCATGAAATTTGGTGCTTGGAAATTGATATCTGACCATGGCAGGGAACAGGGAAGGGTACAGTGCTGGAACAAGGAGATGAAAACAAACTAAGACAGAAAATTTACAGTTCATATGCTAAACTCAGGTCACCCCTGCCCTGTACTGTCAACAACACTCATTTCATGGGAGGGGAGGCAGTGAACAAGTGTATGAGAAAAAATTACTGCCTCTACAACATGGGTTACAAAGCTACTGGGGTTTGTTGTATAAAAATAAGCATCAGCCATTTTGCTTCATATTTTATTTAATATAAAGCCATCTGTCATCTAGTATGAAAGAACAAAACTTAATATACTACTGATAATTTCAGAGTTGACTTATATAGTCCTCTCAAATGGAGCTGTAACATTCCATTGCTCCTCACTCAATTTTCAAAGCTCTTGACATGTTCCTCAAGAATCCCTTTAGAATAGGTTCTGCTGTATCAAAATAAGAGGACAGTACCTTCCCCTACAACCCTAAAAAAAGTCATAGGTATTGGTAAACACAAGCAGTTGTTATCTTGTCTGAACACCTGTAAAGAGGTGCTAGTTCCACCCTCTCCCACAAAGAGGGTGCTTCCCAGTCTGGTTCCTCAAAGGGCAGTACAACTATGAGGAAAAGCAGATCAAACACTCAAACTCAGAGAAGTCTTGCAGAAAAAAAAAAATGTTAAGAGTATTAGAATTTCTGAAGCACCTTAAGGCTTTGGACTAAAGACACAGATGGGCAGAGAGGAAGTTCATAAAGCTCAAAGGCAAGTGCACTCAGGGAGGAATAACCTGAGGCATGAGGACAGGCTGGGGGCCAGTGAGCTGGAGAGCAGCTCTGCAGAGAACTAGCTGATCATGAACCTGCACCAGTTGCTTTTGCTGCAAGGACCCAAAGGTGCCCTGTGCCATGCTAGCAAAATGGCTAGCAGAATGAGGGAAGCGCTGCTACCTCTTTGCTCAGCACTGGAGAGGACATCCAGAGTGCTGCATCTAGAACCAGGCTTCCAACTTCAGCTATTCTGTGATAAAACTTGCATGTTCATCTTCTACCTTCATTTTGATTCAAAAAACAGCACAGTACAACACAACTTACTGAGGCTGATACAGAAAGAGGTCAATGATGTTGTCTCTCCCTTTAGGATGGTTGAAAAACACAAATAAGGACCAGTGGATAAGCCATGTTCTTTGCTGAAGAGATTGCAGTGGAGAGCTGACAGACTAAAAGAAAACAAATCCAATTTCAACTAGTGTACCAAACAAACACCAACAAAAAAAATCCCAAACCCACCAAAATCCAAAACACAACCGACAAAAAAAAAGTTTGTATAAACAGCTGTTCAGCAATTTGCAATTTTTTTTCACTGACTGGCTGAGTTTAACCTCCAGTTTTTCAACTTGACATCTTGCCCAAAGTTGCCGTTTTTTTCATTATCATGTTCCAAGTTGTTTGACAAAATTTGGATTTGGCAAACAAATGTTTTCCGTGATTCCGTGATTTGTATTCCATTTCAGCAATTGCACTAATTTTACTTTTCCAGAGATGACCAGGCTAGCACATAAAATCATTTCTCTTCTTATTCCTAAACTTTGTTTCATGTCTTTTCCCTCTTTTGATGTGATTTAAGCAACTAACTCCAGCTTTTTCCTTTTTCCCCTTTTCTCTAAAGCCTAATAGTCTTTTTTTGTCATGCAAAGCAGATACCAGACAGTGATAAAACACCACAGTCACTTTCAGATAGAAAATACGGTAATTATTTTCTTTTAAACTAACTGTTATAGCACACAATTTCAGCACCATTTCAAATAAAGGTTACAAAGCAACACGTTGAGAATGAAAAGACACAGCACTAATAATCACTCACAGGAACATGTCAACTACAATCCTCTCCTAAAAATCCTCGGAGTGAAGAAAAATTTCATAGTATTACTATAATCATACAATTTCATAAAGCTCAAAAAAAAGGGGAAAGAAAATCTATTATTATAAATTACCTGTCATCAACATAAAAATCTGAGACAGGGAGGTAAACCAGCTCCCCATACCCTCAAGATTTTCATTTAGGACAGTAAAGTTCTCCTAAACTATTTCAGATACAGTCACTGAAGTCCTCTGTGTGGACTCAGGAGTGGACTCCAATTAAAAAAAAAATAAATAAAAAAAATAAAACAAAAAGCTATTTCAAACAAGGGAAGCATGTCATTTGAAAGAGGACAGATTTCAATATTTCTTCGCCATTAATTCTTTCTACTCTGGCACTAAAAATTAATGCATACATGAGTATTGGTACAAGAGGGTGGCAAGCTGCTCCCAAGAGAGCTTCAAAAAGGCAACTCTACTAGGTTAACTTCTTAATTACAAAGATGAGTTTTTATTCTTAAACTTACATTATTATCTATTGTCTCCTTTAATCTTGTGAGATCTTCCATGGCTGCATCCCAATTCTGCATCAAAATTTCAGATGCCAGCTTTCCCCATAGAGAACTCAAAGCGTTTCTATCTGTTGCTGGAACCTGTTTTCAACAACAGCAGTCATACTTTTTTAATTAAAAAAAGGAAAAAAAAAACAAAGTATTTTCTGGCACTATTTTTAACTTTATAACATGTCAGACTTTCAGACCTCTTTTTATTTTCTTAGAACAAAAAAGCACTTTAGATACAAAAGAGCGTGAATTAAAACTAGAAAAATCTCATCAGAAGTGAGACAAAATTCCATACACATCGCAGATTCCCAAGTTAAACAGCAAAGAATAAAGTGGCTGAGCACTAGATGACATTTTTGTTCAAAATTTTTGAAATCACATGAGAAAACCTGTAAACTAATAGACACTCCTACAAAGCAGGTTCTCAAAAAAATGGTGACGGTAAGTAACCACATCACACAGAGCTCAAAGTTCTTCCTGCTGATGCTATGACTAAAGCTTCTTATAGAAGCATCCTGTAAAACTTCAACTTTGCAATCATAAGTTCTATTCCTAGAATGGTAGTTGGAAGGTCAAGCAATGTTAGTTTTATACAGGAATCAATTACATGAGGTCATTCAGAGTGCCAAATTCTATTTGCAAATCACAGTTATAATAGTGCTTCTCATGGATTATATTTCACCAACACAACTTTAAACAAATCTCCCATCAGAAGGAACAAATACCTTATAGCAAGCTACAAGGACCAAAATCAGTACTTCACTTTTAGAAATTATTTTTATTTGACAGAATTTTGCTAAGCTAGAATTAAAGAACAAGCAATAGGACAGCTGTAGAATTAAAGTACAAGCAATAGGACAGCTGTAGAATTAAAGTCTAAAGAAATAGAATTTTATTTCACATTTAGAGAAAGAAACTAACACAGAGTCGCACAGAAAAACACAACTTTAACCTCAGTGTTTGGACCAAGAATTCAGTTCATTTCTACTTACAATACTATTCCAAAATTAATGATTCTCTTTTCTCCTTTAATTACAGAAGAATTATTGTGCTTTAATTTAGTGACATTTCAAGAGATTTAGGACATTTAAGATGGAACTAGGAAGTAGACAGCATGAAACTAAATCTTCAAAAATGCCAACTGCTATAGATTTTCACTAATCACTTCAGGTTCTTTCAAAATACTTGTTTAGAAGTAGATACCTTCTAGAAAAAGAAGCTGCCAATTTGGCAGGGAATTTGATTTAAGGGGGCTGATGTGCACTACCCTACTTTTCAAATCATCTCATTACAGTTAGCTAGTCGCAGTAACTGCCTTCAGCTACTGCTGCTATTCTGGCTACAGTATCTGGATTTTCAAGCAGTAACCTTAAGTCTCGTTTGTTAGCAAAATGGTACATTCACTGAGCACCAACAACGAATTTAACTGTGCTGAGATTCTTAGAAGACACTAAATCTTCACTCTCAAAATTCACTCCCACCAATAACAATGATATGAACTTCAAAATCACCGGGAGTCAGTTAAGAGACCACAAGTCAGATTCTACAATTCTCACTTAAGCTATTCACACTCTCCCATTAGATGACTTTTAGTCTTAAATACTTCACAAAATTCAGAAGGTAAATGTGAGTTCAGATACAGAAGCAGTTAACATTTCTACCAATTACCTTCAAACTACCTGCAAACTTTTCTCTACTGTTGGTAACCCCTGCACATAAAAATAAGTATTCGATTTGCTGTTACTTGAAATATTTTTCCAGGGTATGTTTGAAATGGGAAATAAACAAATAAAAACCAACCACAAGACTTAAAAGCTTTAAGGAAGAACTCCCAATTTATTACAAAAATAATCGAATTACTGGATAACAACCGGTGACAATTAACTACAATACTTGAGAAATCTTTTTAGAACTTCCTTGGTACAGAATAAACAGCCTGAAAAAGCTCACAAGTACTGTATTTGACTACAGATAACTAAGTCAGTCTAAATATTAGAGAGGCACTTACCAAAACTCTAAAAAAGTAGAGGTATTCTGCAGCTCCCGAATAGTTACCACATTCATACTGGAATTTTGCATACCTGTAGAGTGTATCTAGGTACTCCTGCCTAAACTGGAAAGGAACACAAAAAGGCTTTCTTCACTAAGGGGGGAAAAAGTGTTGCTACAGGCAGTTACAGGACCATTTTTTAAACAGTAAAAATTATGACAGACATGTAAGTAATCTTTGAAAACGCTTATGATTGAAATAGTTTATAAATAGAAAATATAATCGTTTTATCCTTAAGCCATGCCACAGAATTAGTAACTATGCTAATACTGGGGGTAGTGGGGGGCGGAGACGGAAAGTGAAATTCTGTATTACAAAACTAGGAAAATTTTAGTTGCACGTATACTAACATTAAGTTTCAGCCTCATTAAGACATGCATTCAAAGGCATTCAAACAAAACACTTGAGCATTATGAAATCTGCCTACTAGCTACATTCAAACTAGACGGACCAGAATGTCAGCACTTAATTTTGCAGAACTGTTGGTTGTGGGGGAGTTAGGAAGGAGATGTTTAGAAGTACATTCAAACAGATTAAACCAAACTTACACCATGCTTCTCAGCCAAATAGTCAAACAGCATTCGGCCATCTCTATAATAGAAAGATAAAAAACAGTTGTTTTCACAAAACAAACTGATTGCCACCATTTACTATGCAACACAACCTTGAGTTGTTAAAAGAAAAATTATCTTACCAAATAGCAAATAAATTTAAAGAAAAAAGTTATGCTTGCTGTGTACAACTCAGCAACTAGAGAAATAGTGAACCAACTCCTTCAGTGTCATGAAGTTAATACAAAGTCTTGAAGTCTGCAATGTAATTAAAAATAAAGAGTAGTCGGGGCAGGGGGGTAGAAGGGAGGTTAAATTTAGCAGTATTTTTTTTTTTTTTTTTAAACTATGAAGGTTAAGTTTTATTTAGAGCTCTTCCCACTCTCACATTCTAATTCCACAGAGATTACTCAAGTCAAACAGTTTGAATTAAATAGTAGACAGGAAAAAAAGCTTGCCAAGACTTAAAAAAAAAAAAAAAAAAATCAGCAAATGAGAAAAAAAAATCTTTCTCATTATTGACACCAAGATATACTGTTTAACAAGCATATCTCTACCACAGAAAATACCTACAGAATACACAACTAAGACCAATAATCACCCCAATAAGTTCTAAATCACTAGTGTACACATGTAATTCCATCTACAAAATTTCTTTATTCAAAGTGAACAGTGACGGGTACTATCTTGATGAAAGTAAAAACAAAGCCACCAGCAGATGAACTGGAGTTGATCAACAATCAAAAAGCATCCCCATTAATGCTAACACTTAAAGTGAACACCGACCATGGGATTTCAGACACCTTCAGTATTTACAGTAATAGTAAACTTAGTGAATATCTCTCTATCCAGCATCTGCAGTAGAACTCAGCTGGGTGACAGATGCAAGACTTAATCCAATTCTCCAGAATAATCTGAAACATTTGATGAAACTATTTTGCAAACTATTTTCCCAAATCTGCATGATAGCTGTTCTTTGACAGAGAAGACAAAATTATCTGATCTGCTAGAGGAAAAAAAAAATTCTTCATACTTCACAGAAGAGCATTCAGGTTTTTAAGCAGCAGCATGGTTAGCATATTAATCAGTGCTATATACTAGGCCATGCTGATGAAAGGAAGTCTTCCCACAACAATAAGTTAGCAGTTAAAAGTTATTTCCAAGAACGATGCTCCCTAACAGAAGCACTTCGAGGTTCAGAAAATAAGAGCTATCCAACTCAAACTAGCTGCAGAAGAATCTTGTCATAAGAGGGATGTTTCTATTACCCTACCATACAAGAGAGAAAATGAAAACAAAAAGCTAGGAAAAGATTCTGTGAATACCATTTAGTCTTCCAGAAGTCCAGACATGCTGGGTCAACAAATGCAGTTCCACCTGCAATATAATTCTCTTCTTAGTCTTCTCTCGTCTATTGACATCAAGAACCTGAGATCTGGCAGCTGCTCCAGCCATCCTAACTCTACATAAGCTACTAAGGCACTACCCACCATCAAAAGCTTAAAGCCAACCACATCACTACATCATTAGGCAGTAAAAGACGACTCTTTTCCATGTCTAACAGCAAGCTGATTTTTTGTGCAAATCAAACGTGCCATTCAATTTCAACCAACCTCAAAAGCAAACAAGCAAACAAAAAATACTACCCCAAAAGAAAGGCATGTATCATCAGGGCAAGCAAACTGAATGTATTTATATCCATATTCTTTAAACATTTTGTAAGATGTGTGTAACCACACTACCTAAAAGTCCTGAAGTCTCAATTAGTATTAGGTACTCTTTAAATTTGAAGCAAGTAAACCAGGTATTGGATTTATGCACTTTCACTTCTTAGAATGTTTCATTCCAGGAATGAGGCTTCTTGTACTTAAAGAAGTACACAGAAATCCTGGAAACAAATACATGGACAGTTCAGAGCTTTCCTGTTTGGTAGAATATGTACCAAAGATTTAACTGAAGAAAATAATGTCAAACTATAAATTCCTCTTGAGAGAAAGATGCAGTGAAAAGTGCACGCAGAAGACACTAGGAGAGCACGGGGAAATCAACTGACTGCAGAGCTAAAAAGTGGCTTAATTGGAAACGACAGTATGTAGGTCAAACTGATACAGTGAAATGGCATATTGCCAACGTAGCCAAGAACAGTCCTTAGGAATATTCTTGGAAGCAATGAAAGAATCTCAGGAGCTCTTTCCAGTGGAACATACCTTGGGGGTAAGGGGATACTGACTCTTCCTCTATAATTTTTCAAGTCTGAAGGCCTTTCTCCAACAGCTACATAGAAAAATACTAATAAAAAGACTTTGCTTATTCTTGAGAGAACTTGCAAAATCTTTCACACATCATCTTCTGGTATGTTCCCATGAGACTTTGATCTTCTAAATAGCACTGCCACGGATCAAAAAAATCATGATCTAAAAGCCTGATAAAATCCATCTCTGAATTCAATACCAAGAGGTCCAAATCACCAGCTAATAGTCACAGAAAACCAGAGAGCTAGTATCTACCTATTTAAAGCATGTTCGGGTGTAGGTAAATTGATAGGTTTGAGCTCAGCCTTGAGGATACTGTAGAACTCCCAAAATAGGGATTAGAAATTCCATGGAACCACAAAAGCACAAAAACCAAAATCCAACAAACAAACAAAACCCACTTGTGAACGGTAAAGCTTTCAGCTATTTTAAATGGTAAAATAGACGCATCAGTTTTGAAACAAAATTTCTTGTGTATGAAGACATGGCTAGTGTTTCATAGCATTAAGCAGGTTATATTTTAGATTTTTTTTCAAAACATCCTCTCTTGCTTCCAAACAGAGCGTTTATGCTCTGGAATCCGTACTACTAACTTCTTTGAACCAAAGATCACATAACAAAACAACCTCTCCAAGAAACACCCATACTTGGATACATAACAAGATTTTTTATGCAACAAAATTCTGTTAACAATTGGCTAGAGGCAATGGAAGAACTGAGGATCTCCACATATGAGTGACAAATTCATTTAGGTCTTAAGACAGACATGACATCAGAGATCATCTTCCCTGAAATTTAAGATATTCTTAGCTAACTAAACTTCACACAGCTATATTTTCAAAGGCTCTGGGCTTTCAAAACCACTCAAGTCACAGGCAAACATAAGTCTTTTTTTTTAATAGAAAGCATTCTATGGCATGAATATCCACACAGAAGTCAGACATAATGATACAGTATTATTAGGCTTACTTATACTGATCGTGCTTTTTACAACAGAAGCTTAAGTATTTTCTGTATCATTATTTCCACTGAAATGCATTCACATATGCACCAATGTGTTTATGTGCTGTATGTCACTCTTTCCGCATCAACTGCATTCTAAGTTAGGTTATAACAAGCTCTAAAACTGAAATGTATGGAGTACAGATAAAATATGTACTGTTTATCTACATATGTCAATGGGATGCTAGATGCCCAAATAATTTTGAGGGGGAGGGAAAGGGAGAAAGGAAGGGAAAAAAAAAAAAAAAAAAAAAAGGTGATGTAGTGGGGTGTGCACTGACCACAGAATTTTAAAAATACTGATACTTTCAGAGAGAACATCATCTGAGCTGAAGTATTCTAAACTATCTTTTAGCACAAGTGACAAGCGCTGTCTTTGTAGGTTTTTAGAGTTGGCAAAAGTCAACCTAAATAAAGGCTTCGCGTTCAAACTCAAGCACAGCCATGCATGCTCCTGGGATACGTTTGATGCAATATGTACTATGCAATACCTTAGATAGATGAGCCTGAAAAGGGATTCATCTAGTTAAATTTCTAGAGACTGGCACATTTACAACAGTGATAACATATTTCCAACGTAAAGACATCAAGCAGTAACTTAAACTAAATGAATATTTCTCTTCTCTGTCGAACACTCATAACTATTTCAACTACTACAGTTGAATCATTTCCTAAGTGATTTAGGCTTAACTATATGAAAAAACTCACAGGATGTAAGGTTTAGACAGACTCACTCCATGTTAATTATCTTCACATACAAAGCAAGGATAAATTACCCAGCTTCCTCAATTTGCAAAACTAAAGGCTTTGTATGGCATATTTTAACAACATGAGCACCTGTATTAATTGGTCCTAAATTAATTTTCACTCTTAGCAGCCTAGGTTCATATCTGCAATAAGAAACTCTAATTTCTGAACAAAAGGTTGCCATGTACTGAAACAGTTTGCCTAGAAAGTCTATGCAATCTCCATTCTTCAAGATATTCCAAACTCAACCAAAATTCTGAGCAATCTGATGGGATGTAACCCTGCTTTGACTTGGGTGCTTGATCTCCTTCTCAGAATTTCTTTGATTCTAGAATTATCAAAGTCTCAGCCCAGAGGACTGCCTCCTATCCCCAAAATCCTTAAAGCACTATTCCTTGAGAAGGTCATTATAAGCAGTACCTTTCTTCAACAAGTTAGCCTATCTAGAAGGGGGACGCTGGGGTGGAGAGGAAAATGTGACATGGTAGACAGGACTCCTGAAAGAAACATGCCCTAGGAAGCTGGAAGAATGTGTTTTCATCAGGCCTCCCAGAGCAAGAACCACATTTCATAACCTTCTCAATGGCAGAAAACAGAACCATGACAAAAAGAACAAAGACCTTCTAGAAAAGGGGGATCTGCATTGTTTCACCCTCTGTTCCTTCTAAAAATCATCCTTGGCTGCAATTTGAGAGCACTGAATGATTAAACGGGTGTCATCTGACCCCTGTTGATTCATCTAAATATTAAGAGGAAAAAAAAAAAAAAAAAAAGTTGTATGTACTGCTGTCAAGAGCACTGAAAAGAGTAACTTGGTTTGGGGCCATTTCAATCACATCACCACAAGCACTACTTAAATACGTCTGAAAATAAAAATGCCTGAGAATGTCTTTCTTTGCAGTTGCTACACAGAGAACATTTTATCCCCAACATTCAAGAGGCACCAAGAAATCTTTTCAGGGAAGTTATTGCATAAAGAATTACCTAGTGGATTGCATTTGCCGTGTCGTCTCTGGATCTTCAAACATCTTGACAATAGGTTCAGTTTCTGCCTGCAGCTGTTTCAGCTGTGCAACAACAGTAGTTCTCTTTTCACGCAAAGCTAAGCAAAACAAGCAGAAGAAATGATGTAATGCTTAAAATTTTTAAGGGAGATCAACTGCAGATATCCAACGCTTATGGCCACAGTTCAACTCTTATCTTCTCAATTCTCATCTAGCTTGTCTTCTCACGTCAATCAAGTTACAAAAACAGAGGTATCTGACAACTCTTTAACTGCAAGTTTATATCACTTTATCCTTTTATCCACAGTGCATTTCTAATCAAGCCTCTGAGAAACAGCCAGGCTACAGTAGAACCAGTAAAAAAAGATATCCTGCCTAATTCAGTGGGAAGAATGGCCTTTAAGGTAAGTTTACCTATTCTAGATCGGCTTAGAAAGGTTTGGAGTTTTTTTTTTTTTATAAAAATAATACTAATAATTAAAAATAATAATAATAATAAATAACTGACAAGGTCCTAGAAGTTCATGCTTAGAATACTCCCTTGAAAGCTGAGACGAAGAAAAGAATTTATGATTTGAACTACTGTGTATGCCTAATGATTAAATCTTTTCTGGAAAGAAGTAGGAATAGAATTTACATACACTCAGAAATATTTTACACAGATCGAAACTTTTCCACCCAGTGCTACCACATGCAACAGAACAAATACTTTTGTAATACTCCAAAAAATTTAAGTGCTAAACAAAAGAGCAGCATCTTGAAATTGCCTAGGTGAACAAGGAAACTTGTGGGTCCAGACAACCGAAGTTCAAGTCTTACGGGAGACCAGTTTGCAGGGAAGGATGAAAGGGGACCACACACCAGGGCAGCATTCAATGCCACAGTGAAGACATTTGACAATTCATTTGTGATTAGGATTATGTATCTGTAAGCAAAGTCGAAAGTGGATGAACACCATAACAGTCACCCACTCTAAACCCGAGAATGACTTGCCTGATAAAAAGTACTCCAGTAAAGAGACATTATCTCCAACTTGAGAAGGCTCTTGAGATTATAAAAGATGAAGAAATGAAAGTTTTAAAAAAATTGCTCAATTAATAAGAGTATAAAAATGTTTTTCTGTTACATCGCTTGGCTTGTAAGTTGATCTTACAGAAAAAAAAGAAAAAAAGATACGTTGTGTGGACATTTCAAAGCATAACATATAAGTCAGTTTAGCTGCACCCAGTTAAAGCAGTAAGACTTAAAAAACAAAGTTTTGTAGGAAACTATAACAAAGCCAGCAATTCTTCAAATAAAAATACTCTGCCCTTACTGTGTTGGCAAATGCTATTGCATGAAACAAAACATATCAGAAAGCCCTTCCAGGATTTGGGGAGACTATTTGTCAGTAAGTTGCACTTTCTCTTAAGATCAAAATTACTAAGAGCATTCTACTTTTCAAAGGAAACAGGCAAATTGCTACTAGCCGTTTAATATTTTATATACAAAAGCTGTACACAGTTTGCAGTTATTTCACTTCTAAATGAGCAGCTTACCATGAGGAATTTCATCGGAATAGAGATTTTTGTACACATCCATAGCAAAATCCACCATGTTGGTATCGCTGAGAAGATCCAGTTTCCCTTGGAGTAGTTCTTTCTCATTGTATATCTATAAAACATGAGTTATTAATAGATTTCGTGCTATACAATGAAATAGTCTCCACTTAATAAAAATATTTAGGCTTATATTAGAAGTTATTTATAAATTTTGTCAAATAATTCAATTTTAAACATCAAAGCTCACAAATTCTGTCATTTGCATACAGCCTCTTGATATTTCCAATCATAGCATCAATTTCTTGCTACTTATGAACATCTGAACTTTCAAAGGTAATTAGAGGATAAATAGCATTCTAGGTCACTTTTCCTGACAAGAGGCAATTAATTGACATGGAAAAAAGGTTTTCTGAGCAAAATCCATCAGGAACATTTTTACCTGGTTTGGCAGCTCTGACCCCAGAATTTAAACAGATGCAATCCACAGATGAAGTTCAATAAAGACTTTTCAAGAACCAGCAGACTAAGCAGCAGAGACTCACCTCAGGATTCAAAGTGGAAAGCTAGGCAGGGTCAAACATACCATTTAATTGCAGTACAGACTAATGTAAAATATGTTATGTGGTTTACAACATAAAAGCAAGTTTGGCATGCATAGTAATTTGGTGTTCTCTTAAACTTGTTCAATTATTTTTAAAGTTCCTACCCCATAATTAGCCATCAGTTGCACTCTGCTTTTACATATTCAGGATGTAGGTGTGGACCTAAACTTACATCTAGGACCTAAACTTATGCTTATCTTCAAACTACAGCTGCATGGAGGCTGCATCATTGCATCACAGGCACAGACAACTCTGGTGGGGAATCCAAGGAGAATTCAGTTTTGAAAGCCAACTTGTTCAGGAAGAGCAAAACCAACAGAGCTTCGTTAATTTCCGGGAGGTATAGTGCAAGCTCCAAAATACTAAAAGAATCCTCAGGCAGCAGCCACCAAGCAGCAGCCATGCTCTAGGAGTGAAGCCATGGCAGGTTAGGATGGATGTTGATTCTGAGGCCTAAAACATCATTTCAAGATTCAAGACTTACAATTTTGTTTCCACTGAATTCAAAACAGAGCCAGCTGATGCTTCTGACCAACTAAACCATCAAGTTGAACTTCGGGCTCCCTTTCGTGTTGGTTAGATAACTCGAGGGGAGAGGCCATGAGGGCAGCGCTTGCTGGGCCGCTCGGGCGAGCCCCGCACGGAGGGGCTCGTCTCCTCCCCTCCCTCCCGGCCCGCGCGGGGAGCAGGGCGCGCGCACGGACTCTCCGCTCTCCTACGCGGAAGCGGCCGCAGGCCGAGCCCAGCGTGGCGGGGGACTGCCAGGCCGGCAGAAGGAGCCGGGCGGCCGCCCCGCCGCCTCCCCGCGCGCCGCGCGGCTCGTACCTCCTTGACGGAGAGGAACTCGAGCAGGGGGAAGACCAGGTGCCGGTCCAAGAAGTGCGCGATCTTGGTGGTCAGGTCGTACTCCGCCATCTTGGCGCCGGCAGAGGGAGGCGTGGGGCGGGGCTGCGCACGCGGCGGCACTTGAGGGCTCTGCGGCTGCGCCCCGCCCGCCGCGCGCATGCGCACGCTCCCCCGGGCCGGGCGACGGGGTGCCCATGCGCGCGCTGGAGTCGGCGTGAGGGAGATGCGCGGTTTTACCGAGGTGTTTCCAAAACATTAAAAAATATATTTAAAAAACTTTCCAACACATGTAAACTGTGGAGTGCCCCCTTTTTTTTTTTAATAGTGTGTAAGAACATTTAAAGAAGCCTAGGAAGAAACATCCCCCAACTCTCAGCATATTGCTTGGGATTATGAGCTGTCTGGTTCCAAGTGACCTGACTGCCTCGTTTATACTAATCTTTTATTGCTGTCTTAAGTGGAAGGTTAGCGCTCCTAGTCAAAAGCAAATAAAGTACACTTTCACATGTCAGATCATTTAGACTTCCTGCTAACTGCTTCCTACATACAGAGCCTATTGATCACGTTTCCGTGGAGTGCTTTCTTTTTCTTGCTTTATTGTAGGCTTCCATCCAATTATTGGTTTGGACTGAGAACTATTAGACTAATATCACACAGTTACCTGGAATAATAAGTGTCTTTACAAAGGGTCTTGCAAATGTCTATGAAATACGGTGTGTGTAAAGCACAAGGCCGTCTCTGCCGCAGATGCAGTCACGTTGAAGTGCCAACCCCGTATCTTGTAAAATTTGGGCATTAAATGCAGGTAAGTGAGACCTCTTGGAGGCAACTGTCATTCCATAGCTGGTCTTTCTTGTTCCTGCTTTCTTTGAAGAGAACATCATACAGTTACTGAAGACCGATGGGTCAAGAGGAACCTTTCCAGCCTGTCACACTGGAGCACTTCTGGAAGTGTAGTGCTGCTTGTGACTCATTTTAAAATATGCTTTGCGTCCCATGCCTTTTCTCCTGGTCTTTGCGACTGTCATTCAAAAATGGTTATATACAGTTGAAAACCTCCCGTGTATATATACATATATATACAGTTGGCACTTCCCCTGTTCTCCAGGATCTTTAGAAGATGATGGAGAGTGGCTTAGCTAATGATTTTGGAGGATGTAAATCTAAAGCTAGATGGATCTGCAGTACTTTTTCACATTAAGTATCCAGTAGAGTATTGGTTTGCATTGTTTCCATAATATTGGAAAATGTTATTAAAAGCACTCATGTTGTACAAACGTGATTCAGCCAAAGGTGAAACTCTTCATAGGTCTGTTGCAGTTGAGGTATGTGCTTTGGTTTGTTGACAGCACTGCAGAAACACTGTGTAGAGGCAAGCACACAACAGTGAACTAGGTTTACCGGGAGTTTTTTGTTACTGTGAATATTTCCAATTTTAATAGGGGCTCTCTTTAAGTTTTCAAATTTATACTTCATAGATAATGGTGCTTACTACAGTGCTTTGTCAGCTTTTTATTGATAGAGCTATAGTTTGGGTTGATTAAAATGCTAAAAAGTTTGGTTGGTTTGCCAAATTGGAATTAGACTCCTAAAATCAGAAACATTGGTAGTTTGGGGCATTTTTTGGTCTTGTAAAATATCAATTTGCGGGAGTAGATTCACCAGGAGATTGGTGAGGTTGAAATGGTGAATAATACTGAGCTTTTAATAGGGATGTGGCAGAATTGTCCTCTAATCCTTTTCGTGCTTAATTCAGAGCAGGCATTTAAAATGAGTCTTCTACTGTTAGGGTGAAATTTCCTAACAATGCCACTGTGTGTTTCTTGTTTGTTGAATCTTTTCAATGTTTAATTAAATAAATATGGGGAATAAAGTATTTCTGTGAGGAGTTGTATTAAAGTTTTACTGAAGAAAATGTGATCCTGTTTCCCCGAAGCCAGGGATCTAGACTGTAGGAGTTCAGGATTCAAATAAACAAACGGGGCAGAGAAGATCTAAAGTATGGGGCATAGTTGTAACTTTGTGACTGGAATGCTCATCTGCATCAGAGGATCTTAAGTTCTAGTGTTTTATGTTGTTTATTTGTGCTTTTTATTTCTATGAATTAATATGATTTCATTCAGAGCAGGGGCCACATTTTTAATGTATTTTTAAAGATTCATATGTTGTATTCTTAGGAGATAATATAAATAATAACTAATTTTAATGAACCCAGTTTTGGAAAAAAATATAAAAAGAAGTTTTTCATCCAACAAGAGCTCCTCATGCCGGGTAGGCTTCATCAGTGTTTTGCCTAGCGTTGACAAGAGCGCAGGAGTGAACAGTATGTGTTTGGAAGCTAAGTCTGTGATCTTCATCGGCTTCTTTGGATCAGCAGCAGACATTCAGTGTGTGACAAGAGCCTCTCCTTTTAGCTATAGCAGCATGTTTTCATTAACCAGATTACCAATAAAATACTTCTAAATATTCTCAAGACAAAGATCTTACTTAAGTTTTAGACAGGGCATTTTACAAGACATTCTCAATTCAGCTTTTAGGAGTGGAAGATTGCTTTGAAAAAGATGATGGATAGCTCAAGAGAATCATCTAATTTTGAAATATTTTAGCTTTTTTTTTTTTTTTTTTTTTTTTTAACTTTGAGAGCCAACATTAACCTGTGCGTAAGGGGTTTTTTTTGGTGTTTGTGCATGTGTATCCTTTAAGGGGAGCAGAAGAAAAAAATGGGAACCACCCAGCAGTAAACAGCATAATGAATCTAACAAAAAATGAAACCTTCTTTAAACTGAAATGCTATCTTGAAGGCTGATGTTTTTGACTGAAAGAAGGAAATGTGTCATTGTTTTCTCAGCTATGATAAATTGATTGTACAATTAGCTTCAGTTGTGTGAGATTTGTTCCAGCTTTTTTTCTTCTGTGTAATATAGAGTTGGGTTTTGTTTTTCTTTTCAGAAATATCAGATTTCAGATGTTTTCTATGTATAATCAGAAAAAAATCTGTATATTGCTAAATGAAGGTCAAAGGAAAAAAGACAACTAATTCTGACAATTTAACAGGAATGTATTGCTAATGTTCTGGTTTAAACTTCAGTTTATTTTTGTGTAGGACTTGTGAAAAACTTTCATGAATTAACTTTTCTCAGTAAGTGCGTAAGAGTTAAATGATGGTCTTCTTGAGAGATTTCTGCTGACTTTTTATCAAGAGATATAGTTGATCCTAGTAAGTTATAACCGTGAGTTACTGAATTATTATAGGTAACACTTTTATCTGAATCTGTGTGTATGGTATTTAATATAGTAATACTTAAGATTCTTTGAAAAGCAGCTGTAGAATAGAATAGAATAGAATAGAAGAGAATGCTTAAGTTTGGAAGGGACCTCTAGAGATCATCTAGTCCAACCCCCCTGCACACGCAGGGCCACCTAGAGCACGTGGCACAGGACTGCATCCAAGCGGGTCTTGAAGATCTCCAGAGAAGGAGACTCCACAACCTCTCTCTGTTCCAGTGCTCTGTCTCCCTCACTGTTAAGAATTTTTTCCTTAAGTTCCTGTGGAACTTTTGATGCTTCAGCTTGAGGCCATTTCCTCTTGTTCTGTCAGTGGTCACCAGTGAAAAGAGGCCAGCCCCATCCTCCTCACTGCCTCCCTTGAGGTACTTATACACACTGATCAGGACCCCTCTTCTCTTCTCCAGGCTGAACAGTCCCTCAGTCTCTCCTCATAGGGCAGGTGTTCCAGACCCCTGATCATCCTAGTCGCCCTGCGCTGGACTCTCTCCAGCAGCTCCACATCCCTCTTGTACTGTGCAGCCCAGAACTGGACACAGTGCTCCAGATGTGGCCTCACCAGGGCTGAGTAGAGGGGCAGGATCACCTCCCTCGACCTGCTGGAGATGCTCCTCTTAATGCACCCCAGGACCCCATTGGCCTTCTTGGCCACGAGGGCACACTGCTGCCTCATGGTCAACCTGTCGTCCACCATGATGCCCAGGTCTTTCTCGGCAGAGCTGCTCTCGAGCAGGTCGGTCCCCAGCCTGTACTGGTGTCTGGGATTATTTCTCCCCAGGTGCAGGACCGTGCACTTGGCCTTGTTGAATTTCATGAGGTTTCTCTCTGCCCAGTTGTCCAGTCTGTCCAGGTCCCTCTGGATGGCAGCGCAACCCTCTGAGGCGTCAGCTACTCCTCCCAGTTTGGCATCATCAGCAAACTTGCTGAGGCAGCACTCCCTCCCTTCATCCAGGTCATTGATGAATAAATTGAACAGGACTGGACCGAGGATTGACCCCTGGGGTACACCGCTCACCACAGGCCTCCAACTAGACTCTGCACCACTGATCACCACCCTCTGAGCTCTGCCATGCAGCCAATTAACAGAAATAAATCTTTTTTTGTCTGCAGGACAAGACTAAATTTTTCATAGCGATTCCTACAAGAAAGAAGTTGAGCAAGGGGGCCGGTGACCTGTGTGGATGGACAAGGAGCTGTTGGATAAACTGAATGAGAAAAAGAGTGCATGTTTAATGTGGAAGAAGGGCCAGGCCACATGGGGAGAATATAGAAGCATTGGCAGAGAATACAGGGATGCAACGAGGAAGGCCAAGGCCCATTTGGAATTAAGAGTTGGCGAGAGCTGTCGGGGCAACAGGAAGGTCTTCTACAGATANAATATAGAAGCATTGGCAGAGAATACAGGGATGCAACGAGGAAGGCCAAGGCCCATTTGGAATTAAGAGCTGGCGAGAGCTGTCAGGGGCAACAGGAAGGTCTTCTACAGATACATCAGCAGCAAGAGGCAGACTAGGGAAAATGTTAGTCTGCTGCTGAATAGGAGGGTGCCTTGGTGACAGGGGGTGCAGAGAAGGCAGAGTTACTAAATACCTTCTTTGCAGTCTTTACTGCAAAGGCCACTCCCCGTGTACTGAGCCTGGAGACAAGAGATAGAACCAAGAGAGAGAACTTTCCACTGGTCGAGGAGGATTGGGTTAGGGATTATTTAGGCAAACTGGACACTCATAAATCTATGGGCTTGGATGAGATGCACCCAAGAATGCTGAGGGAACTGGCAGGGGTCGTCGCTCAGCTGCTCTCTGTCATCTTCGAGAGATCATGGAGGGCAGGGGAGGTGCCTGAGGACTGGAAGAAAGCCAACGTTTTTGTGGGCAAAAAAGGGCAAGAGAGAGGAGCCGGGAAACTACAGGCTGGTCAACCTCACCTCCATCCCTGGAAAGGTGATGGCACAGCTCATCCTAGGGACTGTCTCTAGGCATGTAAAGGAAAAGATGGTGATCAGGAATAGTCAGCATGGGTTCAGCAAGGGGAAGTCATATCTGACAAACCTGATAGCCTTCTACGATGACTGGCTGGATGGACGATGGGAGAGCTGTGGATGTTGTCTACCTTGACTTCAGCAAGGCTTTCCACACTGTCTCCCATAGCATGCTCATGGGGAAGCTCAGGAAGAGTGGGATAGATGAGTGGACAGTGAGAGGGATTGAGAACTGGTTGGATGGCAAAGCTCAGAGGGTGGTGATAAATGGGGCTGGGTCTAGGTGGAGGCCTGTGGCCAGTGGTGCCCCACCAGGGATCTGGTCTGGGCCCGGTGCTGTTCAACTTGTTCATCAATGACTTGGACGAGGGCACAGATGCACCCTCAGCAAGTTTGCAGATGATACCAAGCTGGGAGGAGTGGCTGACACTCCAGAGGGCTCTGCTGCCATTCAAAGGGACTTAAACAGGTTGGAGAGTTGGGTAGAAAGGAACCTTATGAAGTTCAACAAGGACAAGGGCAGGGTCCTGCATCTGGAGAGGAATAACCCCAGGCACTAGTACAGATTAGGGGTTGACCTGCTGAAAAGCAGCTCCGTGGAGAGGGATCTGGGAGTCCTGGTTGACAACAGGTTAACCATGAGGCAGCAATGTACCCTCATGGCCAACAAGGCCAATGGGATCCTGGCTGCATCAGGAGGAGTGTTGCCAGCAGAACATTTTGCTTAAACCTCTTTTTGGTTTTAGAGGAGCAGCAGCAACCCTTGAGCATCCTATTTAGCAACCACTAGATCAGGCAGGCTCCCTATTGGTTGTTCTTGCTCCTGATGCTGAGTGCTGATTGGTGCTTGCCTTGGTAGGAGATAGGTGCCACAGGTGCCAAATGCTGATTGGTTGGTAGCCTTAGTGCCCACCTACTAATGGGTTCCCTAAAGAGAAAT
>VWPW01019674.1:216443-310629 GCA_013389825.1 Crypturellus undulatus
GGAAGGAAGGAAGGAAGGAAGGAAGGAAGGAAGGAAGGAAGGAAGGAAGGAAGGAAAAAGCTGGGACTTGTGCTGGTGGCCACAGCCTCTCGTGAGAGCCTAGCATCCACGAACCTAGCAGGGTGAGAGTAACCAGGAACACTGCTGCTCCAGGGGCCCTGGAAACCAGGACATGGGTGAAAGGGTGCAGAGCTGCAGGTAGAAGGTGGCCCTTGGTGCTACAAAGGCCAGGTCATCTAAGGCATTGGCTAGCGCTGAATTCTGTTATACGGATTATTATCTGCACTAAATGAGCACAGTGAAAAGGTATAAAGTAGCTATAGAGAATACAGATACCCTGATACTGTGCCAGGAACTGCTGACAGATTGACAGATAATGTCAATATGTTTTAAGAGTGTGGAAATAATACCATGAGTGATTCTGGGAGACAGAGGAATACCATGCTAAAATTTGATCATTTCGTACGCTTTTTAAGGTGCAAGAATATTAGTGGCACATTTGACTAAAGATGCTGGATGAAGTTCTGCTGTAACATACATGTGAGACCAGAATCATGAATAAATGAGTTAAGTTGTTCTGCATTTATACTAGTGGATCTTGTAAAGCAGGTATTTCTCCCCTTGCAGGAAGGCCATATTAAAAAGCCAAGAGCAGCAGTGCTTATCCAATTGTACCAGTTGGTTGTGTTAGGCTCGCTCTACAAGTGATGTTTTTATGTGCTGTCAGTAATACATCTTTTCTACTTATGTAAATCATGTGATGAATTGAGCAAAAGAATTCAGTTCTTCAAATTCTTCTTCAAATTCTTCTTCAAATCTTCAAATTTTCAGCTGAATCTGATTTTTTTTCCTTGAACAGGTATGTGGAATAGATTATTTTTGATTTTTCAAAGGTGATGAAGAATATAGAGGAAACAAGGATGCATTTTTTTCATCAGGAAAATGTTTTTAAGTACATTCAACTTGTGAAAAAAAATCTTTTTACTTTTATGCTTGCAAATATAGAATACATGGCTTTTGGGCTTGCAAATATAGGATACATGGCTTTTGGGATGAATCTCTGATATGGATACCTCTACTTATAGACTTCCTTTTAAGGGATGTACAATGTTTTATAATAAACTGGTAAAAAATAGGGTTAAAATTATAATCACAAAGAAGCTTATATGATTTGTGGCTTTGAGCCTGTTCATAGTCTACTTGAGAGGGACTTTCACACAGAAATAATCCTAATCTTTTCCCCTTTCTGTGTGCAGTTTGGATTTTTTTTTTTGTGACACTAGCAATAAAACATAAGAGAAAGTACTTTTTCATATAAAAATAACAAATCTTTGGAATAACCAACTTGCCTAATTCTGCACAAACTTTCAAGGGAGAGTGGAAAAGCGCGTTAGAGGACAGAACTGGAAATGGGAATTACAGAGGACTTCAGTGAGCTCAGCTGGATTGCTCAGGAATAAATGAATTTGGCTCTCTAAGTATGACATAGTATACTTTAAATATACAAAACAAGGCAAAGGAAATTGTAACTAAAGCTCTTTATCCCAGAGTATTGAGATCACCGAGAAAGGACATAATTTAATCTCAGATCTTTATTATGGGTGATGATGGATGAGTATGAAAGAAACCAGCTTTGCTTTCCAATCTTAAATTGTTTGTAGGAGACATATTTGGAGAAAAATGTTTCAAGTTCAAGTGTACTTGAACTGGAGATCAGAGAAACAAATGAGGTTTTTCAAAAGTATGCATTTTAAAGTTATTTTTTCAGAACAGCTTTATATATTAAGTGGTATCATAAATCATGTGTTGAGTAATTTGAAATTCATTAAGAAGGCTGTTGCTTCTTTGATTAAAAAGGAGCAGAGGGAAAGCCTTCCTAGTGGAAAATACACTGAAACATTATTTTTTCTGAAAGAATTTGGGACAACATAATAGGTTCTTACTAAAAAGTTCCAATATAATCAGTGTGCAACAGCTTGAAGTGAATGTTCTTTAGTAAATTTATATATGGAAGAAGACTTAACTCTTTATGCTGATGAGCAGAAGTCCACTGTCATTGCAATTTCTTGCATCAGTTTTGGATTCAGTTATGAAAAAGACAGGCTTTTGTAGGATGATAGTACACCGAAATCCGAACTGAAGTGATGCAGATATTTATAGCCCCAAATTTTGAAACTAATTTTAAAGCTGATTACAGCCTTAGATTCAGTGACCATTGTATGATTTCCTTTAGGCTTTTTTAGTCTCCAATATATTTTATCGTTATGGCTTTAAAAACTTTGCTGCTCTCCTCATTGCTCAGTGAACAGGGCTTAAAGCTGTTTTTGCTTAAGGTGTTTCATCTCCAAGTTCAGACTTAGTGCTTTAAAGCATCTTTAAACCTTTTTAATACCTGAGAAATGAGAAGGATACTTACAGGTTTCATAAGGATTTCAGCATAAGCAAATTGCATACCTAGTGTAGCTAGTAGGTACATTTCTGAAAATAGAATTCTTCTTTCAGCTTTATCCAAAAAAGGAAGAGTAAAAGTTTTTTTTTCCTCACATTCTTCAATGTTAGGTAGTGCCTGAGTAATTTTACTTGCTTGTTACAGATTCATTTTAATTGAATGTTCTTTCTTCAGTGTTTATGCTTTGTTATTTGTATACCAGTTTTTAAATCTACCTTTGATGAAGCTGGTTTCCTTCCTGTCAGTGCTTGTGGCACAGTAGTAATACCACATGGCTGTAATAAGGGCTCCAGATCAGTAAAGGTGATAGCAGTTACATCTGACTCCTAAATGCAAGATTTCAAAATACCAAAGCAAATGAAGTGCATAGATTTGAACACTGCTGTTGCTCTCCCTGCTGTCCAGTTTGGTTAGGAACCAGTCTGCTCTTATCCAGAGGTCTAAAGCTCTTAATTCAGTGTAAACACAGCACAAAATCCTTAGGAGGGAGCTTGCTCATGTCCTCCTGACTGCAGCACAGATCTGTGAACAGACCCGTTGCAGGAGTTTAGCAGGGGAAAACAGCCATAGAGATTGGATGAAGGCTCTGCGTTTCCTGCAGTCACTGTTTTTGGATGTTAGCAGCCAGGGGCCCTGGGCATCCCAGGTCGCTGTTCACATGCAGCCTCGCGGGTCGCCAGGACTGTCCCTTTTCTCCAGCTGGGCTCTTCACTGCCCTCCATCTGGGCTGTTCCCTGAGACCACAGAGCCTTTACAGGGAAGCCTTCTTCTAGCCCCTTAGCCCTTTTTAGCTAATCAGTCTCTTAACTGATGATTCCATCTAATATTCGGGGAACTGAGGACATCCATATGGATAGCAGTAGCAAGTAGCAGAGTTCAGCTTTGAATGTTCTCCACACTCCCCCTGCACACATACACACCCCTCAAATTATCATCTGCCTGTTAGCATTCACAGTTACAACTATTTTTTCCCCTTCTTCCTATGACAGTAATGCGCTAAAGATGTCCAAAAATCCAAAATGAAAATATCACAGCTCTCAGGCTTTGTCCCTGAGAAGAAGACTGAGTCATGCGAACTGGAACAATAACATTCCATTCTTGCACTTCTCCATTTACTCATCTCAAATTAGTTTCTCTAGGAGGCATAACACTTCAAGCACATTTGATGGGGCAAATTGAAGCAGGAAGATGATAATGACTTACTCAGAAAAACACAATAGATTGGTGGCAGACCCAAGGAAAGATTATATATTCTGACCTCAGCCTGGTGTCTTGCCATACTTATTTGTTGCAGGGGCCTCTAGTCGGTAATGAGTCTAAGAGAGTGGAAAGGCAGGATTTCTCAAGCGGGGGTTGTGGTGAAGATGTTCGTTCTTTTGTTTGCGAGCTGCCTTTGAAGCTTTTGTTCTGCCACAGCTGCAGTAGCCTGCATTCATTGTGATAACTGTGGCACAATATGTGGGATGGATGATTGATATGTTAGATAATGTTGTGTCAGAATATTACTAAGGGATCATATGGAGATAATAAATTACACAAAGGCAGCTCAAAGGAATAAGCTGAGGACAATTTTAGTGGGGTACAAGAAGGGAGAGGGTACGACAGATTGAAAGAAATGATGTAGAAGAAAAATGAGTAAAAGGAACAGACATTTTAGAAGTATCTAGAACAAATTGTATAGAAGGGCAAGACAGCATAGTAAATACAAGATAGGTGGGGCAGGAAAATGAGTAAGTAGCTAATGGACAGAAACCAAAGCAAACTCTCTGTCTAGGCTCATGGAGAGCCTTGGACCCTGTTGTATATTTGTTCTACCTCAGAACAAGCACCCTCTCTTGGAGAGGAAATGTGGGTGTAGAGCAGGGATGAGATCCTGGGGGGAGCGAGACTGAGAGCTCTACCTCGGAGCTTGCAGAGCTGCCTGGACACAGCCAAAGAGCAGCAAGATGCAGCAGTGCAGAGTGCTGCTCTCTAGAATGTGAGATGAGCTCCAAGCATTCGAGGCAGAGCCCGGTGGACGGGAGGTCATTCACACTTCTGAAGGGCATGGGATATAGACCACAGTGAGGAGATGAAGCTTTCTAATTACTTCTATTACTTTTTTTCTTTTGCTGAAGCATCCTTTGCAAGTTATTACCAGCTCTGCTCTAAGTTGTTTGAGAGCGGAGTTTTCAATTCTTCAGGCCTGCAACAAGTAGAAATTGTTGTCAATACTAAAGGAGACCGAGTGTACACAGTGAAGTTACTAGCAAGCATTCAGAGAGTCTACCACCTTTTTACAGTATCTGCTAAAAGAAGCCCCAGCTGGCTGCTTAATGACAAGGACGAGTAATGAAAGGAGTGACGTGGATGCTCCATGGGTGCTCCTTGGGCACTCCTGTTAAGAAGTTGCCAGATTCACCCTGTAATCATGGACTTCTCTCATCTCTGAAGGCAAAGGGAGATTGGCTAGTACGAACCATCATGCTGCAAATACCCTTCACAGTATGAGCTTGCTCATAAATCACATTGTAAATGTGGTCTCAGAAAGGAAGGAAGAGAAAACTGCCTTTCCTTTCTCTCTGTTGTACACATAGTACAACACTGATTTGTATGTTTTTGTGTGCTTTTAGATATGCTTATGGTATCTTGTAAGACAATTTGTATTTGCATTTTTGGCCAACGATGTAGGACGTCTCTGATTTCAGTAATTATTGCATCCTTGCATAACAAGACTGTCTGGCATATCTAAATGTCTGGTAATCACATTCTTGTAGACAAGTCTCCTTTGGCATGATCTGATCTCAGGGAGTTTGATCCAAAGCCTGTTGAAGGCAATGGAAAGGCTCTATTGATTTCAGTGGGTTTTAGAGGTTTGGATCCAGATATGGGGTTTGGACCGGAGCATTAGCCTAGCAGATAATATTATTGTCTGCAACAGCGCAGCGGTTTCTATGCTGAAGAGCCCTGGCCTCTGCTAAAAGACCTTAATATACTTAAGGAAATTTAAAAGGTGCAGCTTTACTCTCCCAATATATTAAAAAACCTTTCAATCACCTATGATAAATATTTACAATATTATGTTTGAGAAATACAGGTAGCATGAGTTATGTAAAATTATGAAAATGAAAATTCCAAGTTGTTGAAGCACCCTTGGTTCATGATGTTGCACATCAAGTTTCAGCCCACAGGGATTTTGTTTTGTTTTGTTTTGTCTTACATCAGAGTTAGAAATCCTTGAAAAATGGAAGTGGTGATACAATCTGAAATAGTGTTTCCTGAAGGGCAATGTTATAGTAATATTCTAGGAGTCTAATAAGTTCCATTGTGAGAGTAATATGTCATTTTAACCCTACAGAGAATTTGTGAAGGTCAGGGAATGCTGTTTGTCAAAGTAAAACACATCAGCTGCTTAAAAATTTATTTCCAAGATATGGATATTTTGAAGATATTACCAGCTGTCTTTTCCAAATTATTGTGGTAAAATCTGGCTTCAAATAGGACAATTGGAGAAAACAGAACTATTTGGAACTCTTTATACATTTGCTTAATTGTGAAGAACTCATAAATACAGAAAACAGTTGCAAGCTGAGAGTACGAGGTTTTAGTGAGAAAATTAGGATGACCACTTTGTAAAAACTCCGTATGGCAGTGGCCACTACTCAGAACGTGCAGATATTTTAAGTAAGATTGGCTTAAGATGGGAAATCGGTACATTGGTGATTAAAAGTGAGTGTATTATGTTTCCTGCTTTCTATTTGTTCTCTAAATGCAAATGACTGCTTGTAATTTAGAAAAATGTCCTTGTCTTTCAAATGGTTGTAAGTCCAGGTAGAAATAAAGCTTCCAATCTGGCAAATCACTCTGCTTAAAATTCCAGGTTAATAAAGTTTCCCTAATAAAGTATTTGCAATACTAAGAAAAAAAGGCTGATACCTGAACAGTGTGTTATAATTCTGTCCTCTGCTTTTGCAGTAACAAAGTGATTTGTGATATTACTTTTAATGTATTCTTTAAAGCTATTTAGCATGGCTATATGAAAATACTTATTATTGAAGTATTGAAATATTATTGAAACATTTTCCATTCAGCTACAATATTAGCAATTTATGGGGAACTGTGTGCGAACCTTTTCTCCTTTAAATTAGATGAATGTACAGTTTTCATTGTATTTTTCATCAAGTTCCTTTTTCACACCATTCTGACAATGCAAAAATGGAGAGTTTAGCTGAATTCACAGAGAACTTGTTGTAGGTTTACAGGCTTGTATATATATATATATGTATATATAAAAATGTGAGTGTCTGTTTATATGTAGATGCACACATGCATGTATATACATGTATAAATGTGTATAAATGTATTTTCATTTTGATATCAAGTATTTTCTTATATTCTTGATTATATATTTGTGTGTATATATACATAATATATATATAATATATATATATATAAAATATGTAGTTATATATATAATTTGAAATACTAGGAAAAAAAGATTAATACCTGAACCCAGTATAATAATTCTGTCCTCTGCTCTTGCAGAGAGAGAGAGAAAGAGAGAAAGAGCCTTTTAAGTGTATATAATGTAGTCAAAGTAGCCCATAGGTGGGTAATGGTCCTTCCATATTGCTGTATAATCGGTTACCCCAATTCATAGAACAAAGAGAATGCTTATTTTCCTAAATCTTTTAATCAGTATATTCTTCCCAAAAGATGGCTCAAATCTTTTTCTTTTCTTTCTTTTTTTTTTTTTCAGAAATAAATTAAACCCGATTAGCTCATGGTTGGGGGAATTTCACTGCAAGGACTTTGAGCACTTGCTGGGATTAACCCCCTGAATCCCAGGCCCTGCACTGCCTTTTCTAGGTACATCGTTTGTTCATGGTGGAAGCGACGTTGGAGCCCTTTGGAGGTCACTGAGGGACTTTCACACCCTTCACCTGTGTTTTAAAAACACCCCGTTGATACGATCCATCAACAGTTCTCAAGCAAGAGTTTCTTGAGGCACATTAGTGAATCACTGTTTATGAAGTTCTTAGAGATACGCACACGGGAGTATGACTGTGTTACTGTGAGTGGGACAGAAACCCCTATGACTGCAAAGCAGTAATTCCTTTAGTTGAGGATGTCAAAGCTATGGCTGCTTCTTTACCACTAAAGGCAAATGCATTTGTGGAAGTGCTTGTTCATTATCAGGAAATAATAGGGTAATACTATGCAGTTAAAAACAATGTTTTTATACTTTTATCAGCAGTGTGTTTATGATAAGGTTATTACCATGCTGACAGATTGAGTGCCTCAGAAATAGTGTGACAAACCAAATATTTTTAGAAGTTTTTCAAGGAAGTCATGTTTTTATGTCCGGATCATAGCCAAAAGGTGGCAGTATTCTATTCAATATTCATTTGCAAAACAATATAGAAATGCGTATAGTTATTGTCACCTTGCTTCTAATATCAAAACCAATTTATAAGACTTGGATCCCCAAAATATGTCATTTTATTAAAAGGGTTTATTTAGAATGAAATAATGAATGACATTTCTTGTTTATTCCTGAAAGCTTTCAGAAAGATCATCTATATTTATTACATACTTTTAAAATATTAAGTGTGTAGTGTTTCACATGCTATATGCATTGTCAGAAAAAGCTAACTTTGGCATCTGTATTTTTATGGAGTACTAAAGAGTATGGGAACTTCTGGTGTCACTAGAGTTAACTCATTTTACCTTCAAAAAGACATAATTAATCTCCATATGCTTTTAATGTGAGCTAACACTGCTGCATTAAAAACAATTTATTTTACACACCCTAGAGATCTCATAATAGTTTTCATAAAGCAAGTATGAACTTTTTTTGTGCTGAGACAACAGTAAGTTGAAGAACTGTTGAAATATTGCTTTTCCTGACTGCCAAGTTGTTAGCAGTATATCAGCAATTTGTCTCAGGATACTTAGAGATGAAAGTTAAATGTTCCTGGAGGAGAATGCTTGCAAGTGCAGTCATTATTTTCAAGCAAATATTTCCATATAAATTTTGACCCGTGGTTATATTAATTCTGTAAGTACTGTAATTTTGTATTTATGTATAATTTATTAAGTCCAATGCTGTAAATAAGTACTTTATTGTATGAAGTATTTAAAAATGCTTCTTGTTTCAGCCTTTAAAAAGTATTTAAAAGCCAAAGAGCAGTCTCCAAAGTGTGGACCAGTCTGCTTTCCTGTGATTGGTATTTTGACTTTTTCGTCACTGAAAAGTTTTGGTAAACATGTAATGGAAGAAAACTAGGTCCAAAGATGGATGCTGGGAAGTCTAATTATAAATACTGAATTTAATATATTTTCATATTCATGCTCCAGTAGAGTGTGATTCATCTCTATGTACCCTCTGTAATACCAAGGAAAGCACGGCCTGTACAGCTCCTAAGGGAAGTGGGAATTAACAGGCCTTGAGATTCAAGGGTCACTTCTCAGATATGTTTTTGTTTAGGAAGCAGATTGCTGGTGGTGCATTGACAAGAAAGTGCTGTAAAAGTTAATTATTTATTTGGTCAAACAAGACAGACTACTGTATCACTAACACAAGTTTGGAATGTGTCACGAATGGAAGTATGATGAAGAATTCAGAAAAAAACAGTGGGATACCACAGAAATGATAAAGAGGCTGTTTGAAAGACTCAGGTGAATGTTGATGTTTCTTGCAAATAATTCATCACTTTTTAACAGAAAGGAAAGGCCTAGGGAATTTGTATACGAACATGTGCTTAATTGCTGACTTTGCTAATAATCTGTTTCCTGCTGTATCCAACGCTTGTGATCCATCTGCTTCTAGAGACTATTCCCCAGGAATATTTTAGAGAAGCTCTTTTATAGAGAAAGACCTAGAAGTTTTGTGAAGTTATCCTGGGAATAAATCCAGAGAATAGTGAACACTCTGGAACATATTCTTGTATATGAATATTGAAAAAAAAAATGTTGTTCCCAAGGCAGTATATCCCTGGGAAAAAAAAAGATTTTTCGGTGTATGCCTCAAGTTTTTAGGAAATTTGGTCAGGCATGACTACAGCAATAATATAGTAACATAATATTTCAAATACTCATTTTAAATCTAAAGCAATACCATTCCCTTCCAACCAAATGTGCTTGTCATCGTGGTCATAGTATAGGTCAAGGATATTTTATATGTGCACAATTAAATAAGTGATTGAACAGATTATGCTCACAATTTTCATCCTTTAATTGAAATAGTTTTTTATCCTTTCAAATATTACTCTTAACAGTGACATTTTTTGTCATCATGTGTAATTAGAGCTTTAGGTTAAAGTTTGGGCTGCTAAGAGAGGTACGAGTTTCCTGAGCTGAGAGAATCACAGAATCATAGAATCATTAAGGTGGAAGAGATATTTGGAGATCATCTAGTCCATACCCCCCTGCACACACAAGGTCACCTAGAGCACATGGTACAGGATTATGTCCAAATGGGTATTGAAGACCTCCAGAGAAGGAGATTCCACAAAGGAGATTCCACAACGTCTCTGGGCAGCCTGTTCCAGGGCTCTGTCACCCTCACTGTCAATACATTTTTCCTGAAGTTCCTGTGGAATTTTTGATGCTTCAGTTCGTGGCCATTTCCTCTTTTCCTATTGCTGGCCAAGCAGAATGGAAGGAAGGGCACTAGGAGGGTTTTTTGTAAGCCACACTCAAATGTGGGAAGATACCTCTGCTGTGGATGCACAGGATGCACATGAGCATCAAATTAAGCTTCTATATCTGCTACTGTGGCTGCCCTGTGCCCAAGCGCTTGGTTTGAAGGGCCTCTCCCTCTGCTCCTCACACCCTGGGATTTGTCCCGTGCCAGCGGCAGCAGCATTTGATGGGTGAGGGAGATTGTGCAAATGCCTGCAAGGAATGTGGGGTCTGGAGTGCCGAGCGGACACACTGTGGCTTCCCGAGACCCTGGGGGTCAGCCCTAGATCTTACTGTTCCCTCTGCTTGTGTGTGACTTGTCTGCAAAGTTCATCCTCTGGGCTCCTCAGAAGTTTGCAATCTGCAATAAAGCAACAGTCTTATGCTACAATATTGATTTTGACCTATCCATTCTAATTGTGGAAGCTAGCAGAATATTTGCTGCCTCACAGTTGATACTACTTTCTTTTTTATTATTATTATTTCTGTAGTAGACCTTAGTAGTTCTGCAGAAGAGCTAAAGGCCCAGCTCTTCTTCCAAGTTTCATTTTCTTTACACATGCTTTGCATGCTTAAAACAGGATAATAAACACTTAACTGATGGGCCAAAGTTGCTAAAAAAATTGCCCATTACATTTGCATTCATTTACACAAGATTGCTTTCAGAGGATAAAGTCAGGGAAGCAAGTAGGTTCTATCCAAGTTTGCGTCCACTGGGGATTCTGGAATTATTTAACTCTGGCATAAAATGCAAGTGAGTCCGCAGAAAGAAATGCAATTTGTACAGAACCATGTCCAGCTGTGTTTGAAGTCACTGGGTGACATTTCATGGCCTGAACTGTGAGGTCTGATAGGTCGGTATCTCTTCAAGATATTAATGATGACGTTGCTAAATACCGTGAATATAGCAGGGCTGGTCCTTTGCTGTTTGGATGCTCTAAATTTGCTGTGAAATAATTTAAGCTGAAGCTCTTTAATTCTCCTAACATTAATTTGTGGATACTAATGGTCACTGTACGCACTTCCTTACACAGCACATAGGCAATTAGTTTCACAAAAATTTCCCATTTTCATTGCAGATGATTGGGATGATTTAGTCTATATTCTGTAGCACTGGTATTTCCTACTCATGCTTTTTGACAATCCTAAGGTCAAAGAATTTGGTGAATATCCTCCACTAACATAAATATAAATCTTTTTAAAGATTTATTTGGGAGCCTTGCTTTTAGGGATCCCTATCATTAACTGGTATGCATAATTATATTTGTTTTTATTATTATTTTTACCTCAAAGGTTAAACATCTTCAGTCCAAGTTGTTTACTTTAGGAGAAACTCTGCATTTATAAAGTTCAACAACTCTATAAACTGAATGTTTATTCTATTCATCTCATTCCTCTTTGCGGTAAGATAGAGAGGACTTGTGGGAATATTTTCAGTAATGTGAGGTTATTCCTTGCCAGAGCTTTAAGCTGACCTACCATTGTGGAACCCTTTGCCAACAGGAGATATCACTGGCTTTAGAGGATTTGAAATAACAGAAATTGTGTGGTAGCAGAATAAGTGAGCTATTAAAATTGAAAGATAGACAGTCAGTCATGCTCCGAGCTGCTCTGTGATGGCTTCTGTACCACAAAGTACGAACACAAGGAGGTAGGAAACATGGAGAACTTGAACGTATGCTTACCCTGTCAACCATGATACACAAAGATGAAGAATATTCACTATCTGCGGTTGAAAATTGTATCACACAGGTTAAAAAAATTCAAAATGAAAGAAATTAGCATATTTATACTATTACTGTCAGCTTTATGGTCTTTGGTGCTGAATCCCACAGTCATCCTAATTTTGTCTTAAATTAGAATTGTAAAACTCCTATATACCGTACCATAATACTTTAACTAATATCTTAGTATTTTATTTAACATAGCAGAACTTTAAATAAAGTGCTGGAAATATTCTGGTAAAAACACTTTCTCTAAAAGCAAAAGGCATATCCATGTACTTGATGAAGTTTAAAACATCTTATTTGATCTTTTTGTCAACCAGGCTAAAAACAGTCTCTAAGAAGAGCTTTATGTATCAGACTTCAGGAAATGCTGAAATCATGAAAAGTATAAAGTTAGAAATGGACTCACTCATATTTCATTTCCCACAGTGGTAAAGCCTGGTCATGCTCTAAAAATCATGTTGACTAAATCACATGATTTTGTGGCAAGGGGTGCGAGGCTGTTCCTGAAATCGTGACTTGAGGATGCTGACCTCCTGGGCTCCGATCAGGATCAAAGCAGAACGGGCATCCTCTTCTCCCTTAAAAGGCCACATATCTTGCTCACCCTGCCCCTTGGGGACATGACTATTTTCTCAGAAGAAACTGCATGTCCTCCCATTGGCAAAATGTTTATAGGAATCACAGCTGTTACTATGAAAAATGAAAGTATCTCCAATATATTCTGGGCTGAAGTAAAATCTGACTATCTCTAGCGAGTTTTGTGGTAGAAATTTAAAATTTCTTGTTATTTATGTGCTGCTCTACACAGTGTGACAAAAATGGTATGCCAGTTTTAAAACATTTAAGCCTGTATGTTGATACAAGGTTAGATGATATCTTTTAAAGAAAATGTTCAAGTTGATTTATGCAATGCTGATATAAATTGAAGGATTCGTCGCCTATGTGAAACAGAGGCTGAAGCAGAGCTTTCTACAGATAGTAGAGTTTCAGACTTTAATTTCCATACTTAATAAAAAAAAAGTAGGCTTTCCTATAGATTATCTATGTAGTCGTATGCGTAGTATCAGCTATTGTGTCCCCTGGTAATATAGGATATGTTGAAGGTTTACTAATAGAACTGCAATTTAATACATTCTTGGTTGACTGCTAGAACCGAAGACTTCTAAGTAATGGAGCATTCAGCATGCTGCCTTATAAACAACTGTGTGCCACTTCAAGTTCCATAAAATAAACCACACCCAGTTTTATATCCATTTTTAAATCCTATAGCGTTTGCATTAGTTTGGAATGCAATTTAATGTGTTTGCATTTCAGTTTTCAGTGTTCGTAGCACAATGCATTGTGCTGCTTCCGTTATACTGAATTCAAGGAGATAGATAGAGTTGTAGATCTCCAGATCAAGACACATGAGATATTAGCTGGTTCATTAATTTTAATGGAACAGCACTTTGAACTACTACTCTGTGTGAATAAGACTGACTAGCCATGCACTTAAAAGAAATCCATGAGGCCAAGTGTATGTGATTACTTTCATCGGCAAAGAGAGAAAAATAGTTTTGTTTAAGGGTTCCTGATGTATTTCAAATCAGGTAAAGAAGGGAATTGTTTCCACAGGTTTAGAGAAGAGCACACAAGTATTTTCCTCACAAAATATTATTTTTTTTTACTCCACCCAGTGCTGCTTCTTATATTATAGTATTTTATATTGAATGAATTGTGCTAAATGACCTTTGAAGATTTTTCAAAGTTTGTACAATACACCTACTGATGGGCAATAGGTTGTGGCCCTAGTATAGCATTTTGTCTTCAAATATCTCCCTTTTTATACAAATGCAGTGAGGCCAACCCATTGAGTTATTGTTCCCATTTAAATATTATTTTAAATATATTTATTTTATTATATAAATTTGCTGTTATTTTATATTTATTATGCCATCTGCATATGTTTCAACCTTCGTAATGACAAAAGGGTAATTCTTCTGTGACCAAACTTTCTCAAGAATTTTTGATCAGTATGACAAATGCAGAAAAAAAATCTTTCAACAATTCAAACGTTTGACTCAGAAATGCCTTTTTTGGTAGAAAAGGAGAAATACTCAGATGTGAAGCACTTCTCAGTAATTTAGTCAGCCTTTCAAAACTTGGAAATAGTACAGTAGGTCTAATAATCAGTAAAAATTGCAGTGAGTGTCTCATTTCCAAGAGAATACAAGCCATTCTTCACAGTGTATAAGAGAAGTCATCTGCACAGTGTACTCGAAGTGAGACAGTAGGAGGAAGGATCTTTCCGCATCTTTTTCGCTCAGGTTTTGGGAGCTCATCATCCATAACTAGAAGTGACATGTTCCTCATCTACAGGTCAGAGCAGAGTCTAGCATAGGTGGACCTTTTTCCAAACAGCATTAATAGGTGTACTCTCCTCAGGATGAATAAGAATGAGATTTTAAAATTAGGAAAATGCAAAATCACACTTATGTGCTTAAAGTTCAATTTAGATGCAATTTACACTCCTAAATGCAAGCAAGACATCCTGGATTGAGATTCATCTTGCCTGTCTTTCTTAAATGTTGTATTTGCTGCAGGGGAAGGAGCAGGTGGGAGAGCTGTTGGCCAGGGCACTCTCCAAGGCTCCAGGAGAGTTTTCAGCAGCTGGGACTTAGGTGGCCCTGGAGAACTTGTCTTCCAGTCACCTAAGCCAGTATCAAGACTGTTGGCACTATTGCCATGGGTTTGCATTGCAGGAGCAGCCCCGCTGCGCCCAGCAAATGATGCAACCCCAACAAGGCCCAGGAGCTTTCACATAAGAAATATAACATGATTCTGAAACTGAGGTTAACATATCACTGCAGTCCTGGGTTGGGTGCCTAAAGGTATGTGAGAAAGAGATTTGGGGCATATTTTCTTCTGGTGTTTCCATTAAGGTGGACAGGGAAGAAGGTGAAGAACTCACTCCAGAAACAGAGGGAAGCATCATTCACTTTCATAAGCAACATAGTTTTCATAACTATTTGTTTCAGTGAGGCAAAAGGTTAAATAACTCAGATCAGCTGCTTTCATTCACTAGTCCCTTAGATCTTTCCAGGCATCAATTGAAATTTTGACTATGCTTACTGACAAATCTAGTTCTTAGTAGCTTACATTTTGATAGTATTGTTCATGACAGGGAATGGTAAACCTTCTTTAAAAACAGTAATGTAATTCTCCACTAAAGTGCAGAGAATGCAGGAAAAAAGATTGCTTTTATGCAGTAATTAAAGACAAAAGGCAATGTGCAATATGAGTACGAAATGGCAGCTTTCAGTTCACTTTGTGAATAGAATTTATTCTTTTTTTTTTTACCCTTTGTTTTAATCTACCATTCATTTTATATATGCAAATTGCATAATTCCAAGGAGGCATCATTAATTTTTTCAGTTATCCTGCCATCATCCCTGTGGCCTGGGGATGCAGCTGTTTATTAACTTGAAAGTTCTTAATGTCAAGCGGCTACACTCTGCAGTCTGAAAGCAAAAAACCTGTGATGATCACATGAACTGTCAGCAAGAGAAATATTGGCAAAGCCAAGCAGTTTTCTGGGATTTTTAGACTGCAAAAACCATAAAACAATTTTTCAAACACACATAGCAAAACTGAAAAGTTTGGCCAATTTTTAACAGCTATACTGAAAAAAACCCATAATGGTCTTGTAGGCATCATGGACTGGAATATCCATTGCAATGCACTGTAACTAACTCTCTGTATTTCCTGATAAGCTACCCTTTTTTCTTTCCTTTATTTGGGCAGCTCAACTTTCTTGTCAGAAGTCTGGCATGGTTCATGAGCAATATTTCACTGTCATCTACTCATCACTCGCTAGCTCTTATGATGTGCTGCTGGGAGAGAAGGAAATTACTTCTAGTTTGTTCAAAAGCCCTGTACAAACTAGATGTTGGCCCTGGCACCTGACCCACTCACACAGGCGTGGGAGAAGCAAGCCTGTTTGGGGCAATGAACTTTTCTGGAGAGAGTTCCTCTGTTGTCTTCTGAATGACAGTTTTGTGATATCAGTTGTCAAACCTTGAAACTAAACCTACATTTCAAGTCATGAGCTAGCTCAACCCATGACGATAGAGCTCCGGTGACTTGTGAAAGCTTTGAAAACTCAAAGAAATCTTGGCCATGTTGAAATCAATGGGAAGCTTTGAGGCAGGAGGTTACTACCGACTTGAGTACAATTAGAATTCTGCCTTGCAGACCTAGACCTTTATAATTGAAAATTTATGGATATTTTTTTAAATATGCTAAGGACCTGCAGAACCTGTTGTCTTTTGTAGCATTTGTAGCATTTTTGTCTGGTAACTTAGGCTACCAGAACGAATTTAAGAGAAAGAGAATTTAAGAGAAATTGTAGATGGAAAATTGGCCTTTCTGCTACACTATCAACTGGAGGAAGGCAATAGAACTTGTCTTAGATGTATATAGCTACTTTTAAGATGAGCATCACAGAAGTTCAATGGCTTGTCTAGCTGTCTAAAATTCTTCTAAAACTCTAAATGTTTCCTTTTGCTATCAGTGTATGTAGTATCAGTGTATATAGTCTGTGTGTGCCAAATTATCCCCCACTTCTCTCTTTGCCCTTGCTGTTAGTAAAAAGATAAATATGAAAGTAAATCTCAGTGAAAATCAGAATTGAGATACAAATATGGCATTCAAGAGTATTTTCTTTTAAGATATCATACTAGCTCCATGTAACTCATGTAAGCATTATATGGCTCCAGGATTGTACATACCTGTTAAATGTTTTTGAATCTTCTTGCAATAAGCTACATGGTCATACTTTTAGCTTTGGTGATCTCCAATTTTGTCCTACTATCTGAAGTGACACGGTGACTGCTGTTGTTAGGTCTGTAAAATAAAATGAAACACAAATCAAAATGTTACATAGGATTTTTTTTTGCAAAAGTGATGTTTAATAATAAAGATAATACTGAAAATAAACTATTTTGAACTGAATTTCTCATATGGAAATTAGTTTGCTATATGCTAACAGAGAATGACTGTATTTTCTTTTTCTGAATGTAAAGCATTCTAAGCGAGCATTGGCAGACAAGAGCTGTATTAGTAATAAGGATTTTATTAACAAGCATCATCCATTCTTTTCAATAAAGTTATCCATACATGCTTTGAGAAGATAGTAAGATAGTTAAAAACATTTTGCCTCAGAATAACAAAGGACACATAAGCAAACCTGCAGGCTGACTTTTAGAAGTTTTCGTTTAGTGTTAAATAAAAACAATTATTTTCATTGTACTTTTTTGAATGTTCCATTTAATATGCAGTCTAGGAATGGGAATTTTTAAATCTAATGCCTATAGTTTTCTTTTTAAAGAAGAAATTTGTTTATTAATAAATCTTATAGGTTACCATTTTGATAGTGACGTGTTTTCATGTCTTGGAAAGACTTATTGAAGAAAATTTTCATTTAGAAACTGTTTCATACCTATGTAAACTTCTATGTGTATGTATTCATATGTGCTCACACAAAGAAAGATATGGCAAGGAGCTGTATCTGTATATAACCTACTGATTCTGTTGATACAAAATACTTTTTACTACAAAGCAACTTCTTACTGTATATTCACAGATACACCGTCAGTGCACGTTTGACTTCTCTCAAATGATGGGATTTTCCATGGGAGATTCTCCATAGCTTGATAATCAAATAGGAACAGCAGTAGAAACTTTCTCCTTGATTCATGGCCTAGTTTCAATGCTTTATATCTCTCCCTCCTCGCTTTGGTTTGCACTGTTTTTCTAAGGAAAGACAAATCATTTGATTATGCTGCTGTTCTGTTCCTATATCCATCTGCTTGTTTAAGAGTCCTCTAGTAATTTCTGAACCTGTTAGCCAATTTCAACCAAATTTGACTGAGGATTAGAGGTCTCAGATCTATTAAAATCTCACACATTTCATGAAAATTGATGTTAAAAGAGAGAGACTCTAATCACTGTCCCCACTGAAGGAAGTTCAGTTACAGCTTGCCACAGGGAATCTGCTTAACTGATTGCATGTTCATACTAGTAAAATTAATCATCTGCAACTGGCTATCTCAGACCTTAAATTTGTAATGAACCACAGTTTTTGAAAGTTTTGCAAACAATTTTTTTCTTGTTCTTTTTGCTTTTGACGCTTTGTTTTTTACTTCCTGGCAACTGACACTTTGCTTGCTCAACAAGCAGCTGCAAAGGGAATTTGACATGACACCGTAGGTATAGACAATACTTCTCCAGAAGGTTGAATAGGGTGCCCTGAAAGGGCAGCGCAGGCAGAGAAGGGATGGGGATCACAGGAGAGGCAGTGAGGGGTGGAGGGAGGGCTCTCCCTGCCTCCTCAGCTCAAGTTCATGATGTTGCACAGTTCTCAACTTTCCAAGCTTCTGCTGAATGAAGGGCCTCCCAACTAGGCCACTGGACACTAATCCATAGGTTCTTTGGGAGCTGGGCTGTCTTTCCCAGAACTAGCTTAGACATCTCTCCTTTACATTCCATTGTACCTGATGACGTAGTCATGATATTCCCTTCATTTTCCTCCCCTGAGATTACAGATCCAAGAAGGATCTTCTTGCTCTCCTCAGATAACTTCTCAGATATCCAGGGGTTTCCTATAAAGAAACTAATGATCTCCTTAATACATTTATAGTGTTAAATGTATTTCCTTTAGACATTGCTTCCTCACCCCTAGATTAGATTTTGGTGTGGAATGGTCACATCCATGTTTTTCAGTGCTACTCCAGATAGACTGATTATGTTTGTGGTGTTTGACTCTTGGTCTTCTTTGGCATGTGGTGACTTCATGGCCTGACAAATTGATATTTTTTTGTGTTTTTGAGATCAAATGTGTGAGTTGTATAGTCCACACGTATAAGTCACAGTTCACAGTGAGGTATAGCAGTTCACTAGGGTGGTGTTTTCATTATATGAATCTTAAGGTATGTGTTTCAGGCCCTGGGGTATGACACAGAGGAATGTGTGGTAATTTGCAGTAGTGTTGGAGAACTACATTAACCAGGATCCAAACAGAGTACAGGCTCTAGCCCTTACTGTCTTTTGGGACCAGTTCCTGTGCTTGTGTTTTGATTTGAAGGGATCTGGTTGATTTTCTCCAAAGGAAAGCTAGAGAAAATTATGATTTTTTTCAGTATGGATAATCAGGTGGCTAGTACCTGGGAGTTTGTGAAGGAGCTAAGCTATCTGAAGATGTAGTTGTGATCACTGAAGTCTCCATTTAGTATTTTTTCATCTATTGGCAGGTATGATGTGAACAGCAGTATTGCATGGTATGAAGCAGAACCTAGCTCCTGAGACTTCTGCTGCAGAACACCCAATTTCACCAAGTCTGAATGCTATAACCTTTGCTGTTTTCATGGACTTGAGCATGAGTCTAACCATAGAGAAAATGCTGGATGACCTAAAGCAGCAGCAGAACGTTAAGAAACATTTTCTTTAGTTTGAAACTGTGTTTTCTTTTCTTTTCCTTTTTAATAATCTCTTTGGGTCCCTTTCACACAGTTTTTCCACATTATTTACAGCGTTGCACCAGCATTATCTTCATGGTTTGTCTAACACAACTCTGTAACAAATGTCTAATGTCTGTTTAATGCTCTCATCACTGTTTAATGAAACTATTGCTTCAGATAGTATATATGACAAGATATGTTTAGTATTTGGATGCTGGTAATGAAAAGTTTTCTGTCATTATTCAGTAAGGACAGGACTCATGACTAAGCACTACACTAGAGTCTGAGTCATAGATGACTGTAACTAATGTCTACCTTCAGATATGCTTCCCTGGAAGCATTTTCACAGTAGTGTCTTGAAGCCTTCCTAGTCATAGATGTATTAATTTGTGTTCACCATGGGAGAAGTGAGAACTAGGTGCTTTTCTTGAAATTTATTCTTTTATATCTAGAAAAAGGCAAAAAGTGATAGTTCATTAATTTAATTCATCTTTTCCCTCCTTCCTGTGGTTTTCACACTGTGGAGTTAGAGTAACATTTTAATGAAGATTGGGAGATTACTTTTGAAGCAAAACTCCTGATTATCCCTGTTTCCTGTGCTTTGCCTCTCATTGCAACATGAATTTGAAGCAAGTTGTTTAGATCCCTTTGGAGGAAACTGAATCGGAATATATACGCAGGGAGGACATCTAATGTCCTGAAACCACAAGTAGGGCATTTAGTTTCCAGATTAGAGCTAGTACAGAGGTTTTTCTAGAATATAAACGAAAAAGCCCTTTAAATGTATGTAGTGCAAATGTCAGGTACTCTACACCAAGAATTTTGCTCTAGTGAACATGCCTCTCCTCTTGCTCTGCTATCTAACACCATGTCTGTGTTAGATACTTTTGAAGAAGTGAATGTCATGGAGCTGTGATAATAGAAGAAGCACTTATCCACACATCCTCTTTAAATGCTTCAGAGAGATGTTTGGCTTCCTGTGATTTTATGATTCTGTGATTTTCCTGTATTGGAAGAAGAATGCATGGGCACTACACCATCTTCTGCTAGATATCTAGCTAGGCACTAAGGCAGTGAACTCCATCTAGACACATACTTGTAATGAATCTCATATTTCACAAAAAATAATTAAAATCATTAGCTGTTTTTGTGGAAGGTGAGGACTGGAAAGGTTTCCAGATATGTCAGTTTGTCCTTATGTTGAATTTACATTTGTTGTAGAGGGGTTATTCTTGATTTTCACAATTTTAAACAATGGAAAATGAAGGACCTTGGCTTACTGTCCCCATATTCTTCATGCACTGGGTTCCATTTATTTGACTGTCTGATGGCTTAATCAGGTAAATAAATGTGTGGATGATATTTATATGACTGTCTGTCAGGAGGGCTCTTTGACTGTATGCTAAAGCATACTTTCTTTTTCCCTGAAGAAAAGAAATCAAATTAAATACAAAAATCCCATGTTGTAATGCTACAGTTGAAATTTTAAACACACAAAAGTCAGGACATTCAAAATTATGACTCCCTAGGGCTTGTAGCTCAGCCGTGTTGTACATGTGGTGTGTATTAAAGCAGTGATTTCCTCTCCTTTCTGGATTCTCTTTCTGTTCTGTGTGTTTTCCTCTTAGTTCTTTCACACTATGTGGGCTGCCCTCAGCAGAGATGGGCGATGCCTGGGAAGGACCAGAGGAGCAGATCCTGTGCCCATGAGCCCCTTGCTCTGCTCGTAGGGCTGGGGAGCTTGGCAGGGAAAAGGGATAGGGGAGGCAACGCAGAGCTCACCTCACTTCAGGCTCGTCTCACACCTACTCTATTGCACATTGCAGGATATGCCACGTATTCCAGAAATAACATGTTTGTCTTCACATACGTGCGGGTCCCATGCACTTCTTCCAACACATGTTCTTTTCACATAGCAAAGGGTCGTAACTCAATTCTATAGACCCTTAAGATGTGCTGTGATCAAAATATGCAGACAAAGCAATGACATTTTTCAGGAGCCAGATGTAGAGTAAGTTGACTGATGAGGACAGTCAGTTCATGGACACTTCTCAGCACTTACAGTGATAAGAATTATCTGAAAAGAGTATGTGAATTTCCACAACATTTTTATTTCCTGGATTTAGGTACTTACCCAATTCCCATGTTTCTTTTTTTTTATATTCTGTATTCCTACATAATCTGAATAGTGTATTGTATATTCATTTATGTGGTTACCGTTTCTTTGCTGGTCTTGTAAATAACTTTCAGTATTTTCTGACTTGGCATAGTAAAATTCCCTGAAGTTCCTTGACAATATAAATTTCCGGAGGCTGAAAGGTGTAAATTGCCCTGAAGAGAACGCTGGTTTGTTTGCAGTGCTCTAGGCCAGATTTTGCAATGGAAGAGCTTGTCTCTCCAACTGTTTTCTTTATTACAAGTTCATATCATTATACCAGTCTGTGGATTAAAAAGAAAAGGAAAAAAACTATTTTAGAATGTTCCTGCTAGTAGTTGAAAGTTCCTGCTTTTCCAATTCTATAAACATTAGGATAATTAAAATATTATTCTAAATCCTTTTGAAATAATAGTTTTGGTTCAGTTATTGCTTCTTAAGCACTTACTATAGTAAAAATAAACACCTTTCTATTTCAAGTTATACAAGCAGGATATTATTTCCAAGCTCCTCAGGGCAGGGATTGTACTTGTCTTTCTATTTGCAAATTATTTATTGGAGTAGGGGCCCTATCCTCCATAGGACTTCAGTATTAATATTAAGTGATGATCTTCATATGGAAAGTATTGGATCCGAATACAAGGAATTTTGTAAATGCCAATAATCTATTGTAAAACCATGGCAGCACTTTATTTTCCAACTGCCCAAATTTCTCTCTCTAGGACCTTGCTCCATCCCTTTGTTTAGTTGACTAGAGGAACACAAAACAGAAAAGTTTTTTGAACTTGTATCTGAAATATAGTTGCTCTGAGAAATAATTACCATTTTCTATGAGATGGTTGAGGGATTTATGTTCAGCCCTATGCAGAGAGTGATGGATAGGTGAATGGGTTTAATTTCTGAAGACTCTGTTTCAGACTTCCTGGAGTACAGTTTACTGGGTGGCCAGCACAGACACCCATCTTCTCTTCTGAGCATGGTACCTAGCTTTAGGAGCAAGGTATTTCGGGACAAACTAAGGCCTATTGTGCAATTCCTTTTTCTCCAGGTGTACATATGAAAGCATCTCTGTCCTGGTCTCTCAATCAGCTGCAGTGGAGCCTTTCCTGGGACTTTTCCCATTCCTGCAGGCTGATAGCTTTATGCCTTGCAAAAGTCTTACTTGGTGGTATATGAAGCTGAAACCCGAGCAAGGCTGAAAAGGTCCAAAAATGGAAGCAGATGTAGAAGAATGGGTTTGGATACGTGGTTCTACTCAATGTCACCCATTCAATTTCTATTTTATAACAAGCTTTACCAATGGATAAATGTTGCATTTTTAGAAATAGAAAATACTGACTACTACAAAGGATACAAATGATGCCTATACAAAGCGTATTCCAGGATTTGTTGGGAATTACTATTACCTTTTCTTTCTTAGTTTCAAGAGAGAAGCAAAACAAATTAAAGAACCCACTCAGGCCTGTTTTGGATTGAGTGGAGGAGAAATTCAGAGCAATCACAAAATGGGAGAAAGTGACTGGCATTATGAGAAAATACTGAAGAGAGCAGATGCTGCCAACATTATACTTACAATTTAATGTACTGGATTATTTCCCTTGTTTTTAATGGAATGCTGTATATAAAACTGCAAAAGACAAAATATTGTCACTGCTGAAATATTTATGGATGATATTTTGGATAAAGTTATCAGAATTAAATTAAAAAATCGTAGCAGTTTGTATCTCTTAGGTTCACATAAACCCTGTCAGTTTACATTTAATAAGATTTGTTATCAAGAGAACCACAAACTATGACATCTGCAACTTTTTATCAGTGTTTTTAAGGGTGCCTGTTATGTATATGAGTAGATTTATTTATCTCAAGTAAGGAATTATGGAATCAATTACATTTCTTCTATATTTTCAGGTCAGTGACAGGTTTCCAGTTCAACTTTACGATATGCTATTTCTTTGCACACAGCTAAAATGAAGCATTCCACAAGAAAAAAAAATGAAAAAAGAAACATTTAAACATTTGCCATTTTTGTCATTAACACAAGCAACTGATGTCTGCCATCAACATTTGGGAAAGTTTCCATTTAAATAAATACTGGAGAAAGAGATACTTTAAAGACCTTTTAAACTATGTCCCACTAGGTACATAGTATAACAGCACATACCAGTTTAACTCAGAATTGTATTAATTTTCATTTTTGCTTTTCACTGTGGTGTCTGCCTTTGATTATTTATTTAAGTATGTTCACAAATTTTCAAGAAAACTGAAACTGTTTCAGATTATTACACAACATGCCTGCCATTCAATTTAGCAGTTTTAATTTTTACTTTCTTGTGAAAGATAAGATAAAAAGCAACACATTTCAACCTGTAAAATATTGTCAAAGAAGCATTTCACAAAGGATTCCCCATCACCTCATTCTTTGTGTGTTATTATTATAAATGGGAGGCTCTTCTGTTCCACAGCAAGGAGCTGTCTGGCAAGCAAGGTTATTTTCAAAAGCAATAAAAGGCATGGATAGTACAAGAAGTTCACCACGTCCTTCCTGCTCCTAATGAAAGATTGTTCGATACAGCATATTTTGCATTACTTTGCCTAGCTGGGCTTTAAATGACTCACAGGATATGATACTCTGTACTTCCTTGATGAGATTAGTACATTCTTGTACAGAATAAGTTATTACAACCTGGTGTATGTGTGTCGTTTTTTTTTTTTCCTAGGAGAATTCCTTTATTCTCTATTTTCTTGCCTTGAATGCAATTCTTCCCAATGGAAGTGGCTCTGCATCCTTGTCACTGTCATAACATAAGAGGAATTTACATCTCTGACCTGTTTGAGAGGAGCTAGTCCACAAGAGGCTCTGCTGGATCCAGCTAGAGCCAGTTAGGAATTTTAAGGCCTCCTTTTGCATCAGCCTCAGTTCAAGTAGAGTGTGGGGAAAACTGTCTTCCCTCTTATTAGCATGGGACAGTGCATTGATCCCTAGATTCCTTGCAACTTATTGGGATAAAACTCAGTTCCATTAAATATTCTAGAAGTTGCATCATTTCTGTTTCTGAGTACATCCCTCGTTCCTGACTTGGCATGTTCTACACCTTGTAGCTTATTCTTACAATTTAATAGTTTTTAGACTTTAGGTTACTGACTGACTTTTTCATTTCTTTTTATGGTGGAAGTCCTTAGAAACAAATACAAATAGTCAAATGGAATAACACACTGCAAGCCTGTACATTAACCACCTGCCATGCTTTGTCTTTGCTGTTCTGTTCCAGATATCTGTTCTTCTGAAAAGACACATTTTGGATGATTCCTCAGATAGTTCACGTTTTGTTTTAAGTTACTTGATCCTCTTTTTCATTTCCTTTCTGGGAATTATTCTGTTTTTTTTTTAAAATCTATTCTCTGCCACTGTTTGTAAACAAAAATGTATAAAACTTTTTTATTATTTTTTTTCTTCTGCCTCAAGATTGCAGGATTAGATTATGTTCTGAAGTTATGAACTATAGATGAGAGCAATAATTCATTTCTTAATTAAGGGGAATGTTCTATGTAGTGGTATAATGAAAAGAAAACGGTGGCCAGAATAAACTTAGTGTAGTCTTTTTGATTCCTCTGCACTGAATGTGATTACAGGGATTTCATGAGCATTCTTTGTTTGAACAAAATGTTCTATGGACATTTTACTTTCATAAGTGTGGACTCTGAAAGAGGAAATCACCACATTCGACTGTTGACAGATACTCATCAGTCTCAAAAAAAAATGAGAAGAACAATTCACTGTGAATTTTGATTAAAGCTTCTCTAGATCCTAAAAAGGTTTGCGTAGAATTCAGCTAGCTTCATTTCTATTTTCAGATATGAAGTAAATTGAAGCTACCATGGTTGGTAAGGTGCCAGCCTACCCAGTGTAGTTTATTTATTGCCTTCAACCCCACTGATTTAAAATTAACACAAATGTTTATTTCAGGCTACAGTTGAGGGCAGCATGAAAATGTAGATGCTGAAAAAAAAAAAAAAAAACAGTGTGGCAGCTGTCTGCCTTTTTTTCACTACTTGAACCTACTATAATCATAAGAAAACTTAAATAAAGGTCTCTAGGACCATATAAGGTTAATATGCTAAGCATCAGAGAATGTGCTGGTTTAAGCATTTTTTGAAAGCTAGAAAAGCTTGAAAGGTTTGAGCTCTTCACCCTCACCTTGTGCAAACCCCCACCTTGTACAAACCAAAGGACAAATGCTTGAATGATTGGAAATGGTTAGATGCTTGTCAGGTTGCTTTAGTGTGAACATGTACGGAGCAACACTCTGTTTGATACCATTAAACAAAAGTTTCACTCTGGAGGAAAAAACCTCTGAATTAAAATACGCTTATCCACACCTGTAAGAAATTATATTTTCTTTCCAAACGGAACTAATTCTAAAACCCCTGTGTAAAACCCTTTGTCAGTTCCTCTTTTGTGACAGGGGGAAGATAGAGATAAGACCATCTGTTGTAGGCAGAGCAAAGAAAATTGGCTGTGTGGCTGAAGCTGTAACAGGGCTGAAGCTGTAAGGGTCTTAGCACCGAGGCCCTGGGTCAAAATCAAGATTGACGCGGTGACTTTCGCACCTTTTGGAGTGGGAAGGAATTTACGGTCAAGAAAGACCAAGTAAGCGCTGTCTCAGGTGATGGGAAGAGACAGGAGCCTCCCTTGGGCCATGAGTAGCTCACGGGCTACAAGCTGCTTGGGCATGACAGCAGTGGGAATTGAGGGCATTTAGGAAGTGTTAGCAGAGATCATGTTTAAAGAACTTTAAATCCTGTTTGCTGTCAAGAGGAATTTCTTATGTCTGCTGAAAAGCTATGGTTTTCAGTATTCCCAAATCTCATGTGGGAATGAGAGTGAACTTCAGGCTTTTCTGGGTGCTAAAGCGACTAAGGACACTGCTCTGCATCACGGAGTGGAGTTTCACAAAAAGGCCAATTCCCAGGCTCATAGGAACATTTGGCCTGGGTTCCCTCTTTTTAACTCATCTTCCCTCTTCTATCTATAACTAAATTGTGGTCAGAATCAAAGTTAATTCAATAATGTTTAAAATAATATTTCCAATGCTAATTAAAATTAATGGGAATCTTCCTCTCGATTTCAGGGTTGTTTTGCCAGCAGCCCAGACTAAAGGGGCAGATGAGAGAAAATATATTTGCTGGGTTTGTGAAGATTCTTGGAGAGGAGGAAGAGGTCAGTTGGTTACTGCAGAGCATTAGAACCCATTGCGCTGTATAAGACATTCTGTCTTTTCAAATAAACTTGTCTTCAGCTGGTCTTGGTTTCAGTTCAGGTGTATGTGGGCTTCGAACTCAAAGCACAAGTAGAAGGGCCAAACCTTAACACAACCGATATTTCTCTTGCAAACAGAAAGTAGACTCTGTATATTTTTAAAAACCCTTCATCAGGCTGTGTGCTCAGGCTTGAAATATAAATTGTATGAGGTTTCTATCAGTATGCGTGATTGCTGGTTAGGAAGATTAGTTTATAGAAAAGTAGTTCAGCTGTTGATCTTAAGTAGATAGTATTTTGCATCAGTAGTTTTCCCAGAATAGTTACCTGGAAGTGTGAGGGAGTATTTTTCTTTTGACATGCTGAGTTTAGCTGATGAGAATTTCATGGAGGCGAGAAGAAAGATGCAGAAAAGCAGACAGTTTCTGTCTTTATACAGATGCCAGAGAGGGAGACTCTGTAAAAGTAATTCATGGTAGTTTTTACACTATATGACTTCATGGAAAATGAAAATATTTTAGGAATCCGAATTATTGTGTGAAAAACACTTTTCCTCCAGAACAAAAGTTTGGGGGGAAATAAATAAAATCTACAGTTGTTACTTGCATATCAAAAGGGACTTTTATTTCTACAATAATAAGAAATAAATTGTATAAATAAATTGTGTAATGTTTAGCACCTGAGAATTACTGCTGGTTAGTTATTGTTATAAAATTATATTTTTTTGTTTGTTTTAAAGCCTTTGTTTTTCAATTTATAGCTGACTTTTCTCTTTGTTATGTTTCAACCATTCTTCTCCTTCTGTATTGTGATACACTTTTCTGCATACAGGATTTCCAGTTCTGTTCAGAGCTTTACAATACCCTATGGCTGAGATTAGAAACAAACTACTATCACGTTGGTAATATCTGTACAAGTTTTTAGAACTGCATTATCCCTTAATAAACCTTAATAAATTACAAAGGACTACCTGGAAAAATGTTCTTTTTGCTCTTTATCCCAAAAATACAATTTGAAGAAAAAGATGGAGTATCTCTGCAAATGAGAATTTTGTCTTCTGGAACACCATAGACTTCAAAGTGAGGGAAAACTGTCTACTTGTCAACTGCTTTGAAGTGTCCATCTGTTTAATCTATTAAACATTTTTGATTTTAAGGGACTAAAAACTGGGTTTAGCCTGTGGTTGCCAGCCACTTCTCATTAAAAATGAAATGATCTGAAGCAAAACCTTATCATAATATACAGTGAACCAGGATCCAGACCATTACTGTGTGGCTCATCTCACAGTTATTTCACTCTGAGAAGTTCCTGATGATCTTCTTGGGACATTAGCACAATGGATAATTCACACTTAGGAAAAATTCAAAGTGTTCTTTTTAGGTTTCCTTGGGATAAAACAGACAAAAGCAACCAAGTGGAGACTGGAATCTTTACACTTCAAATCAGTGAATCCTTTGTTCATCTCTGGATCCTAACAGTCTAGAAGTGTAGTTTTGTCCGTTTGTTATCCCAAGTTAATTGGGAGCTAATAATTAGCAGCATAAAATGAGCATTGAGGTGCACAGTGTCAAAATTGGATTGTAGGATATTTTCTGATCCTTTTATTAGCTTTCTTCTTTTCTTTCAGCCTTCCTTTCTTTTGAGATTTTTTCCTCAGGTGTATGAGGGAAGGCATTTGAAGGAAAAGTGATGATTGCAACAAGAGAAATTAAAAGAGGTTTTCCATATCTAGGGCTAATGGCAACATCCCTGTAAATCATGGGTAACCCTAACATAGACAGTTTTGAAGAGGTTTAGCTGTCATAAGCATATATACATAGGTAGAAGTGTTGCCATCATATTTATCTTTCACTCCACAGTTTATAGAAACCAAACTTCTGTCATCAACAATTATTAATCATCCATTTACCCTGCTGAGATATCTAATAAAGAAAATACAGAGTCTGAACATAAGAGAAAAGGGTAGAAAATGTAATCCAAATTTTTAAAAGTAAAAGGAAGAAAAATCTCATGTAACATCTGTTCACCACATGCTCTTAAATTACAGTGGGATTTTGAACATTTCTTCTCTCATCTACATGTCATGCAGGTTTTATAGTTTATAATTTTACTAAAATACAACATTATTATGTGCCATGCTTAAAATGACATGTGATCAGCCCTTCAACAGCACTGTTGCAAGCTGCTCTCCCACTGAGGGCAACCTGGTGGCAGTTCAATGTCTCATTTTTGTATCAGTCTTTGCCGGCAAGGCTTGGTCTTCATGGCAAATCTGCAGAAATCACCATTCATTTGCATCTCATGAGCTTAGCCCTAAATACGATAACCTTTAACTCTCAAAGAATAAATGTTTTGTGCTTAAACTACAGAAAAATATTCCTGGAATGTAAGGTCTCCCTGAGAAACACAATGTCTTGTAGAGAACAGAGCCTTTCTGTCATCAGCACATTATAGGATGGGTTTCTGTAGCTTGAATGAAAAACTGAGCAGACTAAGTGTTACTCGGTTCATGTTACAAAATTTTTACCCACCACCTAGTTACAAGTGTTAGTTTAAATGTGTATGCTTCCATCTCCTTAACTGAGAGATGTCAAAGATGTGCATATGAGTACACAGAGAATCAGGTTTCCTCTTCCTTTTTCTTCTGGTGAAGACTGCTCATTTCTGCGAAAGAAGAGTATTAAATCTATGCCCTAACTTCCCGGCTTTGGACTAAATCTGCATGCAATCCTGGCTTTGTGTCTTGCACATATTTTTTTTCTCCCAAGATGTGGAAGAGAGAGATGATTTAGAGACAGAACTAGGCACATAAGAGAGAGAGATGAATGTCCAAATAAAAGAAATTGTGCTTTTATATTATCTCCATTCTTTACTCCTCTTCCTAAAATTACCCTCTTTACCACCAAAGTAATGACATTTTAAAGAAGAAATAGTGCTTATGTAAGGATTTTTTCCCATTTTCAAGATGTAAGAAGCAAAAGCAAAACCTTCAGGAAACTCCCTTGCAATAAACAAATTAGAGAATTAAAAGCATTCCAGCAATAAAGCATGCTCAGCACAATAGCGACATTCAGACTCCTTAAGGCCTAAAACTTCAAACTGTAGTTGTGATATATAACTTCAGAGTATTGCTCAAAAAAATCTGGCTTAAAAGCACTGGCCATTATGAGAAATGTCCATGGTCTCTGTTTCTCTGGAATCATCATAGATGATGCTTTTGATTTAGGGAACAGTACACAAGATGTAAGTGGCCATGAAAACTGCTCGCAGTATTTCTCTAGTGAAGAGCGTACGAACATTATCTTCCTCTGTTTCATTTAGCAAAGTGCTTAAGTACGAGCTTATAGATTGATTTAAGTAGAGGTTCTCTAGAAATTGGTAAGAAATCTTGTTGCAGTTATAAGACCATAGCAAGAATTTGATTTCCAAGTAAATCAAATTAAATCCTTATATTTCTCTTCTGAACTCTTGAGACAGCTACTGAATTTTATAAAAGGCTATTAAATGAAGTGCACAGCAGGCAATGCCTTGTTACAGAAAAGAAGCCTTTCTCCAGCTGAGCTCTTAAAAGGAGGTCTAAATCCACCAAGGAACCTAGCAGGCTTCTGCGTGCTACAAAAGTACCCGTGGAAGCGCCTGGAGCCCACCAGCCAGTGGGGGCACTTCCCAAACCCAGGTGAAAATAAAAGCCATTTTAAGAAGTTTGATGCACCTTGTTAGAAGTTGCCTCTGTTTCAAACTGCACTGTAGAGCAATTCCAGTTACTGCAATGACACATGCACAATTTATTTTTGCATAGGAATTAAGAAAGCCTGTACAATGGGGATGCCTCAGAAGCCAAAGTTTTGGTTTTGATAGGACATTAAAATTATCAGAAAAAACAACAATTTTTTTGCTCATCTTTTTATTTTTCAAATCTAGGAAAGATGGTGGCCGCGTTCCAATAAAGAGCAAAGTGAGATGGTAGCAACTATTCCTGTTTGCATAAGAGATTTTTTTCTCAGCTCTCTCTCCTTTCCCCTGTGTTGTTGACATGTGCACCACGATCCTTTTGCCTTGCAGACCTGCTCTCCCCTCAGGCTTAGCAGGCTCAATTCCAATAGATGTTCTTTAAGTCTACAAAGATAAATCATTTCCATTGTTTTTATCCTGTAAAAAAAGAGAGTAGAAATCAGCTCTGCAACGAACATGAAAATTCCAGAGTCATACTTAATCTGGTCTGGTTTAAAGTTTATTAAGCTTAGAGGAATCCTACCGGACTCCTATTGGCTTCCTTTCTGGACAATGGTTTGTAAAGCAGCTTGCATCCATGAGTACTTCATATTTCTTAGTTTTATTTATTTTAATTCTTTTGTTTATTGGCGTGGAGGTATTTGGAGGTGCATGTGGAGGTGCATTAATCTGCAGTGATTTTTTTATTTTAAAATTTATATGTTAGGTACTTTAGGAGATTTACTTTAAATCGGCGTTATTGCTAAATAAAAACCTTTTTCAAGGTGAAAAAGGATCTGAAAGGCTTGCAAAATTTTAATTCATATTAAATAAAAAAGTGGACAATAAAAAAGGTAAAGTCCCCAGAATTCAACTTTGTCAGATTTTTTAGTTTAATACTTTTTGTTGTTTAATTCCAGACAGTGCTTGGAATTTTCAAAAAGGAGATTAACATGCTTTTCCTCATGAGGAAGCTACTTGTTAGGTAATGTCAATGACCAAACCTGCAGAGGAAGTGCAGAGAATATGTAGGTTCCTGACACAGGTAAATTCTCTTCCCAGGAAGATGAAATTCACCACATGTTAAGACTATCTATAGGATAGGAGCTGTGCTCTCAGGGATGTGGTTTCAAACAGGAAACAGAAGTTAAGTGTACTGGAGATAAACCAGGATGGGGAAATACCTGCATTCCTGGAAGGAAATTTTCTTCAGCTTTAACTCTGGCTGTAAGAACCAATTTGCTTTTTGTTTGATTTTTGCAGTCGGTGACTGACCGTGGACCAGACAGTCCCTGCTGCTGATGGATGCCACAGCCCTCCTGACAGAGGAGCCCTGATTTATTATTGAGGAGAAAGTATCAACAGCTGAACCACAGTTTTTGGTTTCTTGGTTGGGGGCTGTGACAGTGCCTCTTGCTTGGATAATATGGATTAAAATACTTATGGAAAATCTCAAACAGAACATGCATGAAGGATATATTCACTATAATTGTGAATTATATGCAATTATATACACAATTATATACAGTGTGAACTGACTGTCAGACATCCTAATAAATTAATTCCTACATAGTTTATAGTTTATGATTGCTTTTGTTTAAAAACATATTACATGCTTTTGGGCTGCAACTACAACCCAGCCACTAGAACCTGCAATTGCCTGGGTCATGCTATACAGGAAAGCTTATGTAGGGGATTAAAAGATTACAGATGTAATCAGAAGTGGCTAGATAAAAAGTAGGGTGGGTGCAGCATTTAGTGAACTCCTTTAAAGGGATAAAATGTTTCTCTAGTACCAATGAAATGAAAGCGAGGATCAGATTAAAACCTGAATGCTGGAATCCTAAGAAAAATGTACAAAGAAATCAATGTTTCATTGCACTTACTTATGTAAAATGAGAAAATGAGATTATATTGAGGTTGCAGTTCCGTAAGGGTGTAGAATCCAAAGATCCATTGAACTCCTAATCAAAGTTAGAGTTTTACGTTTCCAACAGGAGAAAATAGCATTTTGACATTTTGAATTGCATTTTCCTGTTTGAATTACAAACAGGAAAAAGGAATTTCCCAGAAGAAATAAAAATGAGAATTATCCATCTTTCTAACATCTCTCGTGAAAGGAAAGGAATTCAAGCCTCTATCGTTTTGAGGAAAAAATGTATGAAGATGGGATATTTCCATCATTTTATTTCTTAATATTGCTCTATTTTATGCTGTCATACTATGCCGCAGTATTGCACAACAAGTAAGAGAGAATAAAATGTATTTACAGAAATTCATATTTTAGGTAAATGAATTTCTGGGTAACCAGAAACTAAAACAGATGGTTGTCTCTCCTATACTGTATTCAAGTTAAGCTAATTTACTTTTCATTTACCATGGAATTGAGTAGCAATTTCTCACATATGTTTCTATGAAAATGATGGGTTTTGTGACACTGAAATATTGTCTTTCAACTTTATTTTGATGAAAACTATGCATGGAATGTAGTTTAAAATTGAATGCAAATTTTAAAAATATTTGGTTTGTGTTTTATTTTTGTATTATTTTTACTTTAGCTTTATTGAGGTATAGTAATGGTAATATATATTATGCACATATAATATTTGTGCGGTTATTCCATTGTCAAACAAACGCAGGTGTTTTGACTTAGGAGAGACATTTCAATTAATGTTGTATGTTAGCTTAGTGATGGTATCTTTAAAGATCTTGAATATATAAAGAAAATCTACAACAATTAACAAGGTATAATATAATAATGTAAAATAAAATACCAAATATATTGCCATAAAACACTATTTTGAAAGCCTCTAAGTGAAGGCTTTCTAGAATGACAGCAATTGATTTTGAAGTACTGTTTTTGTGGAGTTTTTGTCCCACTAAATTTTCCCAGATATGCCAGTTTCAACAAAACAGTGCTTAGCTCCCTGTCAATATTTAATAGTCAAACATTCTTTGTTAAATCTTAATTAGGATTTGAAACATTCTCTTCTTCTCCTTCTTACTCCTGTAAGAGTTTTGCTTTTGTTAGAATTCAGCACACAGCAGTAGTGTGAAAACATTTTCCCAGAACATAACATTTCTGGGAAAGGTAAAATGCCCAAAAAAAACAAAATTCAAATTTTGAAGAAGTTTCATCCAGGACTTTAGCTGACTTTATTCCCTACTGCATTTTCCAGATTTTCCACTGATGCTAACAAGATTAAGTTTATAGTTTATAGTAATATAGTGTATTATTAAGTTTAAGTGATGCTGCAGGTGTGTCCCAGTTAAGGTAATTAGGCAAATATTCAGAAGGACTATTACTAGTAGTGTGTGTGAAGAGGATTTAAAGAGAATTTCAGAGGTGCTTGGATTCTTCATTCTAGCCAATTAGTAAACAAATTGATAAATACAGAAATGGAAGAAATAAAACTGCTTTCTACACTAGTCCTGTGCACTTGTTTCTACACTGGTTCTGTGCATGCCAAAAAACATTGGTATGAGTTCTTCAGAACCGGTTTCTGAGCCATGAAGGGGAAGAGATGTGGTAGGAGCACAAGCCAAATTGAAGCTGCGTTTTAGCCCAATATGTCTGGATATAGAAGGCTACTTCATTCACAGGAGTGTGGCCTAGGGATAAGTTGGCCAAAAGAGATGAGTTTCTTCATGTGCCTACTGTGCGTAAATAAATGCTGAAGGTAAGACGAGTGTAGGGGGGTTTCACTGAGGGATATGAAAGGCACATATAGAGATAATTCCTATTCTTGTACCTTTTGTACCCTTCCTGAAAAATTATAGTGGTGAATAGGAATAAAAGAAGTTAACAAAAAATAATGGCATCAGCCCAATGGAAATACTGCAGGTAACAGATATGGTGAATGTTGCACAGGAATCTTTATTGTCAGATCTTTGTCACAGGATAGTTTTGCCTTGTAAAATTTCCTTGCAAAAACATGGTAACACACATCAGAGGAGTTAAAGGAATTCCTTGAAGAAGGGAGACATGGAAAGAGACTCTGATAAGCTAGGACTGGATAGTCAGCACTGAAATCCCTGTAAAGACCCAGATCTCTGAGGGAGAAATTTTTCTTCTCTAGGTCTTTGCAAAGAAAGGGCCAAGGAGTTGAATGCGTAAAAGCTTGGCAGAAAACCCTTGGCTGTGACAAGTGTAGAAAACAAGCTTGTTATGACTTTTTGTCTACTTCTTAAGGAGGGCTTTTCTAGGTTTGCTCTGAGAATTACTTAGATAAGGAACAGAAAATAGACTAAAGTAGAATAGAAAAGATTCTTTCTAGAAAAGGAAGAAAAAGGCCAAGCCTAACATTGCAGAGTAGGATTTTTTTTTTCTCACTGACATTTAAAGTTGGATACTCAAATCTTTGTTCCAAACTTTGACTCTATTGCAAACAACCATCTCAAGGAAGGAAAGATATATGTGACAATAACGCACAGGAAAAACTGCACATATCTGATGCATAAAAAGATTCTGAATTTTGAGTTCTACTAAATCAGTCTGGTTTTATTGCATTACGTTTTTCTGGTTCAGTTGGTCAAGAAGCAATCATATATTATATATGAAGACCATGTATATGAGCAAGTAATAGTTTTAGTAGTTATTAGAAAAATATATAATATTCTAGCATTCTTTTAGCCAGCTTATCTAGGGCTGGCATAACCTTCTTTCTGCAAACTTGTGAACGAATTAATGTCCTAGTAAATTACTGAGGCCAATCACCCACTTTGTAAAGGTTATGTCATCCAGAACCGACTGAAAATAATATAGTTGACTTAAGTGGACAATGAAATTCTAAATTTCAACTATTAAATGAATAGCCATATTCATGTAAATTATATGATAAATTAGTTTTTAATCTTTAAATAAAAGTGAACTTAACACAGATTTGTAGCTCTAGCTTTGTAAAAAGTTTGCAATTAAGAAGAGCTGAGTTTATTGCATGAATTATGCAACCATACCCCTAAATATATAGTAAACTAATGCAAGATATCTCCATATCTCTATATTGATCTGCTGCCATAAAATCCTAATTATTTATTTTTGTGTAAGCAACAGGATTTGTAAACTATCAACAGAAAATATTTTTATATATTGTAAACTTAGGTGAGATTGCCTGTTTACTACATTGGGCCACTACCTGTTCAGTTGAATCACTCGCAAGAAAGCTGTACGAAGCTTTCCAGAGCATTTCCCAAATGGGCTTTAATACATCCTTAATGGAGAGCCCCGACTGTTGTTTTGTTATGTCCAGATTGGTTTTCATTGGAAAAAAAAATACAGTAGAACAAATGGACAAATTTTTAGTAATTTACATGTTTAGTACTTAGTATTTCATTCCATCCCATGCTGCTCTGTGTTCATGGTTCAATGCCCCAGGAACATTTGGTCACCCTGGTATTCCTGACAAGGGGGCAGATTTGAGAGTTTCGTGTCTGAGCGCGGGGTCCTCGTGGGGTGGCTCGGCGTGGGGCAGGCACTCTCGCGCATCCTTCATGGCTCCATCACATCCAGGCGTGTGGATCCGCACGGCATTTGCTTGATGCTCTGTGTTTGTTCTCATTTCACAACTATTGCCGCTGTCCGGGCTGTGTTTAATTTGGGGGGGATTGGAAGAAACTACCTTGGGAGGGATTGTGTGAGGAGAAGACGCATAAACCTTTCTTTCACAGCAAACGTTGTTCTTTTCGCAAATGTGGAACACATTTGGTTTGGCATCCCATCTGATTTGTTTACTGCTTTCGTGTCCCACATTTGCAGAGGTTTCCAAGCACAGATATTTCTCTCATCTGCTCTGGCTCTGTGCTCGGCACAGAAGGCGCGGGGTGGGTGGGTGGTGGGTGGAGGACCCGTCCGTGGTGGTTGGGTGGGCCGCGGAGGGGAACACCGTGAACTTTCCGAGGAACCTGGACTGTACTTGCAGCCTTGCCTGCGGCTCAGGTGCAGAAATTATGGGATTTATCTGGAAATAGCTCCAGCATAAATATTACGGAATTTGTTTGGAAATGGCAGTAGGCAGCATCAGCTGTAAGTCCTTATCTTGCCTGTACACAGCTCTTTCTTTACAAGTTCAGTCATATATGGGGAGTATGTTATTATGAGTTATTTGGCCTGTATGCTTTGACAAATATGCAGTGTGGATCATTTTCAAACATAATTTCTGTTCTAAAAACCTACAGCAGCTTCAAACTAGCCAGGTACTTTTAAACTAGGAAAGAAATTCAGAGAGGGAGAAATTGTGACCTTAATTGTATTATACATAAATAATTCTGTATTTCAAAAAATTATTTGCCCCTTAAGTTCTAGAAATAATATTACCCTCCCATATATAATGGAATGTTCCCAATATAATGGAACGTATTTCAATCAAATCAAACTGAAAGAAGGAACAAAACCACTCTCTCAGCCTGAACTTTTTCCAGCCAAGGCCCTCTCCCTAGAGTTTTCTTGCTCACCATCCTCTTGGTTGGATTTACCCTTGGGTAAATTCCAGTTGGGGAATTAACTATTAGCTCTAGCACCCCTGCCATATGGCATATCTGTCAAAGGGTTGGAGATTTAAAGAGTAACTTTTGTAGTAACTTTTTTCTGCACACACCCAGAGACTCTGTGTTTAGATCTTGTCACACTATAGCCTTTCAAAAAATATATGGACTTCACTTAACGGTCTCTATAATGGCCAAAAGAAGACATTTTTTCCCCAGAAGCAGTTGCCTAGCATGCATCATTTTTGGCAGCATGTGAAAATAAACTTCTTGTAATTGATTTAATAATTTTCAAATAAAAAAATTATGATAGCTGTGGACAGCTATAAATAACAGAAATGAAACACATTATTTGCACTGTGCCTTCACATGCACTTGTTTAGCTCTTTTTGCTGTTAAGTTGAAACATCTGTTTCTATGGAAGTGGAGCATTCCATGCAACAAACACAGTACTGGAAGTGACCCACATATTAAATGACAACATTTGACAAATTCTAGCAGTTGATTACTGGGGAGGAGTAGACTGTGGCTATAATCAGAGTAAACCAAAAAAATGTGTACCTTTATAAACCTAGAATTTAAATGAAACATCTGCACCAGATCATGCCTGTAGAACAGCATTGTAGCCAACTAACAGACCATATGATAATGGGGTGTTTTTAACAATCCCTGTTCCCATCACCATCCTCCAAATCAGATCCAGACTGTGCCCACTGGCACGGATTCTGTTGGAAACTGATTGGGATAGTTTCAGGCTATAGCCAATGCTCTCACTTTGGACACATATACCCATAACAAGTTGGTGATTCCAGTACCTGGGGAGACCACAAGCGCAGGCAGAAGCTCAGGTGAATAGCTGGGTGATGTGTAGGTGTGGAGATCCTAACTGGAGGACCCTTGTGCACTGCGGAGTCCATGATCCATGTAGGAGCAGAGCTGAGGAGGGGCTGCACCTAGAGCTTGTTCTTCGGGCCTGGGCTGTGTCCACGTGTCCCCTGGCCCCCGGATTACCTTAGCTAGCTAATGGTAGCAAAGGAGCAGCCCCTACTTGCTAGGCAGATCCCGCTTGCTACCAGTGATTACCCCACCCGCATGGGCTTGTCTTCATCTGAAAGAAAAGCTACACTTTCCCTTCCGTTCGACAACAGAAGAAAACAACTCTATTCATCATCTCTAAGAAAATCCTGTTAGAGCTCTAAGGATCAAAACAGCAGCGAACGTCTCCACAGACAGCACCACCTGCCTTGCTGAGCTCTGCCTGCTGCTGCACAGCTCAGGGATCCCAGCATCAGGAGCATGAGCTTATCCATCCTCCTTCTCCTTCTTGTGTTAGCTCTAGCAAGTGGCATTTTAAGCAACTCCTTATGGACTCCAAACCTCTTTCCTACTGGGATCACAACCAATGCCAACTCCAGTGTGCGCTACTGCTGCGCTGCAACAGGCGACAGTAGTTTTCAGACATATTTTAACTGAGATTTACCCCTGACAAACGGTGAATGTGATGCAAGTATGGTGAAATCTTATCCTTAAGGAAATGTGATTTTGTAGCAAGAAAGTGTGTATAAGATCACCACAAGTGAGCGAGCTGCTGGCAAATTGAGAATGCTTAGTCTGGATAGGCAAACCAGTTTGGCAGGTCACTTAAATGTAATCCTTTGGGTTTGTGAAACTGATATACAAAAGTCACATAAGTACAGGTTTCTCTGAGTGATTCCTGTTGTTAAGATAGATAGCAGTGAAATGACAACTAATTTAGTTCATCTCTTTATGTAAATTCTTAAACTGATGTTCTGTAGTAGGATCCCAGCACATAAATATTCTTGTCACAGCTTCTGTGGAATATTTTTTGAGTCAACCTTAAAAACACTCATGCTTTTGTATTAGCTGTGCATAATGTACACAATCTTTCAAAAAGAGAAAGGAGTCCATAATCTACCCTTTCACCAACTTGTTTGTTAGTTTGTTTTAGGCAATCTACAATAAAAATTTACCAAAAAGCAGGAAATACTGTCCACAATAATTTGATCATGAGGAGTGATACTCAAGAAAAACAGAAATATTGAAATACTTTTTGAATAGTCCTCATGAAGTAAGTTAATTCGCACAATGAGAGTTCTCACTCTGAACAGCTAGATGAGCACCATTTGGCAGGAATAAAATAACAGGCTATTAACAAGGAACAAAAACCAAGCTCTGGTCTCTAAATCTACATTTATTGGCTAGCAGAACATATCTAAAATACTGTAATCATCAAATGGTTTCATTACTTGGAGCTAACCTGGAAAACTGAAATTCCTTACAACTGAATGAGGAGTTTTATTTAACTTGGATTCTTATTTAAGAAAAATGGACAAGTTTTTAAGATGAATTTCAAGTTGTACAGTTAGGAGTTAGGAAAAAAATATTTATTTAAAATATTCTTAAAATACTATTTTGATTGGTTTTAGTGATCCAGTACTTTATTTTTAACATTCAAATGCAAATATTTTATGAGGTGTTTAATTACCTATAGTACAATTACAGTAAAAATTGTGAGTAGCAGATCACAGAATTCAAGAATAGTAATAGAAAAGTAGAGAATCACTGCAACCAGTATACTTAAATATAAAAGAAACTATGAGACAAAATGCTGAATTGTTTTGAGACAAACACAAAGTGGTAAGAAACATGTTAAGGCTGAAAAGACTTAGAAATATAAGATCATCTTTGGTCTTATATTTTATTAAACATTTTTCATAGATTTATAAATGTTCTTGTCACAAGGGACTATTAGATCATCTGGCCTGACTTGATCTTGTATAAAGTAATGTCTAGAGACTCCTCTTAGAGGGCTCTTCCTCAATTTATTTGATACTGTGTAACTAATAAACTACAATGCAACCACACAAAATGAAATGTTTTGCATATAGATCTTTAATTTTTTAATTCTCATTACTTTCATAATTCTCATAATACTTTCATTGAACAGTCATTTTTATGATGTTTATTTCAAAATTCAATGAAAATTTCAATTTGAAGTATTTAACTGAGTTATCTATTATTTAAATTGTTTGCTTTGGGTGTCATAGCATCTGGCACACATGTATAAAAATGTCACAAAACCACATAATCAGGACCATCCAAATTTTTCTTGTTATAGGGCCTCTTTCAGTGTCAGGCAGTCAGTATATATTTCAGTATATAACTCTGTGAGTCATTTATAATGGCACAGATGTACAGTTCTGTAAAGTTGAAAAGTGTCTATGAACTTGCCAACATCAGTGTCTAGTTTCTTAAGACAAGCCTTTTGGTTTGGAGTATCTTTACAATGGTTGTATGTTTGACTAATGAAAGTTGTCAGTTTAATCTGCCTAGTCAAATATCCTACCAACTAAGAATCCTACTTATACATGGGAAGAGTGTTAGTAATTGATGAAATCAGTCCAATGTTACTATACAGAGACAGAGTTTCAGAGATTTTTTTTATACCGCAACATGAAGGTTGCAAAGTTGTGTGCTGTGCATCATTACTCACGAACAGATGAACTTTATACACAGTACGTCATAGCTAAATTAAATGGAATATGTATCTTAGGGAAGTTATCAGCCCAGGTAAAATTTGGAGGCAACTTTCTTGAAATACATTAAGCAGATAAAGTTCTTCTATCAACATTGCTAGTCTTGACATCACAGTTTTTAGAGATGCCTGGTGTCAAAGTCACTTCAACGGAGAAATTTTGTGTTTTGTAACATCAATGAGCACAACTGCTACCATTCTGCAACTCTGCTGCATCTTTCTTCTAGTATCATGCACCATACTTTAATTTTATTTTGCTGTTTGCGTATCATGTGGAATCCTGTATGGCATGACAGTTGAGAGTCTGGCACACAGTCTTGACAGCTGTTTTGAAGGAAGATTCTGATGCGTGCTACATCTGGAGGTGCTGATGTTTGAATGCAGACAGTGGAAAAGTCCATTTTCTCTTCGGGGATGACTGGGATAGATTTACAATATCTAAGCTCTCATTCAGGAAGGGGTCTCCATAAGGATCTACTCATGCAGATGCCTTTGCAAAAATCAAAGCCAAAGACTCTATGGCATATTTTGTGATACTACAAAATAAGTTAAATAAAAACAAACTGAATATTCAGTTAGGGAACTCACAGATCTTGCCTAAACCATCCTGAAAAGGGAGCCAGGAAGTAGACTTGTTCTCTCTGATTTTTTTTCTGATTTTTAAAATATGTTTTTATTTACTAAATGTATTGCATTAAAAAGCTGGGTCTGGAATTCCAAGCAGACTTTATAGACAACTGGCAAACTACTAAAACTGTAATACTACCAGTTTCAAGAAATTCAGACCTAATTAATTGAAAGGAAGTTTGTATGAAAGAAGGGCAGTCAGAGGGAAAGGGGTTGACTATATGTTTTTTTAAGATTGGTCTGTTGACATTTTTATTATGGGAAGATGATGTTCCTTATTAATGATTACATGACCTACCCAGTCAAAACTTCTTAAATCACACATTTGTGTCACATAAAAATAATACATTATTATAGTTACAAGAAATCTCCATTTTTATGGGTTTCTAAGATTTTATAAAGAGGTGTCATATAGAGAAATGCTTGTGCTTACTTTCAAAGCAGAATATAAATTCACCTCACACACTTGCATAATTAAAAAAATAAAGTTGGGCAAGTTCTACTATCACTATAATATTCAAGCCATGATGCAGATTGGAACATTAGGCATTCCTTTGACAACACTTTCTTTCTGAAATTACTACTTTCCAGACATTGCAGATTTCTTGTTAACAGTCCAGAATGCTCTTCCAATAATATATTCTGGATATTTTATAATAAGAAAGTGATAGGTTTAGCTGGGAAGGTGACTGGTTTGGAAATTAGTATTTTCTTGATTTTCTCTAATACTCCACAAGTGTTTTCATGAGTCTGGCTTTTAGACAGATTTTTCACTCCCTCCAGTGAACTGACCACCAACAAGTACTAGGTATAGCTCTGAAACAAGCGTGGTTCAGGCCTGCTTCTCCATCTTTTCATGTGAAAAGGGGAATATAAATTTGCTAGAGAGGAATTTCCCTGTTCATTACTCACCAAGTGTTTGTCAAAGCACTGACAGGTTCCCTTGGTCATTCTTATTGCTGGTGCATAATGCTACCTATTGTTGTAATATCTTTAAAAATTATGCAAACAATTTTGTTAGTAGGTAGCATTTTAAAATCTGGCTTGAAAATGCCAGCTGAGGTTCTGTGTAATACAAACTTGAGCTAATGAGGGTGGATTTGATTGGCTACTTCTTTTATTGTTGTTACTCTGTCTTATATATTTAAGAAAAGTAAAAATCTAAGAGGCCTCAGGTGCATCTCTAGCAGCTGAGGTCTCTTGTGTCCGCCCTCTACCAGTCTTGATGGCCGTGGTGCATCCTGTAACAGCTGCTTGACCTCACTGCATCTCCTCAGCCGGGGCCTGTGGAGCATGGACCAGCTTCCACAAAATGCCCTGCTGGGGAGAGCTCAGGAGAGCTCAGGGACCTCTCACGAAAAACTTTGAAATAGGTCGTCATATTTTGCTTAGGCAACAAGCTTCAGGGCTCGCTGAAACGCTTGAGTCATACATCTGCCAGCATCTAAAGTTCTTCCCAGTGAAATAATACATCCAACAGAGCTCTTTCTATCACAGTAGCAGGACACACCACCACCCTGGTACCTGCATAAATCCTGTGTTGGTGGAGGAAGAACTCACAGACAAGTGGTGGTTCCCAAGTCCCACTCTGATCTTTGTAGGGTCCCGGGAAGGATTTGGAGTTTGCTCTGGCCCAAGATGAATGACCAGGCAGGGTGTAAAAATTCACCAGTTCCCTGCAGCAGGAGAGAGGGGAGTTAGGGGAAGACTGACTAGTCCATCTCTTACCCAATATATCTGTGGCCAGAAGAGTGAAACTTCATAGGTTCTGGAAAGAAACTGTGGAACACTTGATAAAACCAACTGTGAATTTTCTTACTTTGAATACACTTAGATACCATGGTGATGATTCCTATAGAAAAAGCAAGGGTCTTATCCCGTGTTCTTAAAAAAGTGCTTGCTAACAAATACTTCATTCTGCGGCTGCACCAAGTCATATTCTTGTTCAAGCATGGGCTTGCATCCTCTGCTCACTTGCAGTTTCAAGACCGTATTCTCATTTGAGGCCAGTAGCATTGTTGCAGGGAAATACATAGACCTTTGTCAAAATTAGCTGTCTAAGAATAAGATGGTCACCAAAATAAACTTCCTATTTCATTGTATTTCAAAAAGTTCAGTAGAGTCTAGGACAATCTCACAGCACTAGGACTTTTATTTTTTTCTGAAACCACTGTAATACATAGAAGTACAAAATATAAGCATTCCTATTTTCTGTGTGAAATTCTATCCAGATCATTCCAGTACAGAGAAATGTGCAATATCAACAAAAAGATTTTCTCCATTTGAAATAAAATATTAGCATTGCTGCTGGTGTGTTAACTTTCCTTAGGCAACTGGCATCATCAGACCGTCTTAATTGAATTCTGAATTCAGTCTGTCTGATCAATCCATACTAAAGAAATAGCAACAGATATTTAATTTAGTTGTGGAAAAATTATGTATTTAAAAGGTTTGGGTATCAGACACAGAGTGATTTTGCATTAAGTGAAAGTTGCTGGTAGAAAAAAAAAGTGAACTAAGAAAATCTCAAAGTTACTCAGTCAGCTTCATTTTATGTTGCATGCTCAAAAAGAGAAGCCTTGTTCATCATAAATAAGATGCTGTTTATTAAATAATTCCTGTGTATTGTTGATATGTTGTTGTCTTGCTTCTTATTTTCATAAATATGAGGCAAAATTCAAAATTACCATTTTTCCTCTATGAAATGTCCAATATTTTGTTTTCTTTCATCTTAACTTTGAAACATTAAGTAGTAATTCAGATTTGTAGAAGCTAGTGGAATTATTTGAAGAACCCATGGCCAAGTGATAGTTGGGTGGTCTGGAGTTTACTCATGACCCAGATGTTACATGGCTTCCAGAACTTGTGGTTGAATTTGGATAATTTATTTTTTATTCTAAACACTAAATCATTATTACATATTATTCAGGGAATAACTAAAAACTGTTAGCTGCAGCATTATGTAATAATATAATGAAAACTTGAATTGTAATTTCTTTGATGTTTAAAATGTCATTGGGTACATTTTTAATTATTTATACATTATGCATTCAAAAATATATACACTCATTTGTGGCAACCAGAAAGTCTCAAAACCTTGGCTATTCATCATGGATATATACATGAACCTTCTGCTTCTTCCCAAGAAAGTAAATCATTTTTTGTCCTTTGTCATTTACCATCAGTGGTCTCTTTCAACGTTTTCTTTGTTTGTTTATTTGTTTTTAGGCTTACAGTTATATTTTTCCTGCATCTTAGGTAACACAAAAGTAAGTTTATCTAAACGGAGCACCCACATGTTGAAATTCTCAAATATGAGTTATATCAATTCAGAAACCCAGAGGGCCTCCACTGTCTGACTCTCATGCGTATTTCACAGTTGGACACATCCTTCTGATAAAAAAAAAAGTAAAGAAAAAGGAAACCAAAATCTTTTGAACACTCTGTGTCAGTCTCTGACGTGCCATCAATCTTTCTCTCTGTCTAGCAATATTTTTTCTCTTGGGAAATCACCAGGTTGCACTTTACAGGAGTAGGATGAGAGCAGCTAGGTACAGACTCTAGATAGCCACAATTATACAGATGCACCAAAATCAGCAGAGAAGATTGCTTAGATCTGACGCTAGCAAAGACAGTACAGTTCACCTGGCTCTAATGTTCCAAACTTCCTAAAACGCAGTAGTTAGTTACGGCTTCTCTCCCTTTTACCCCGTGCTGTCCTCAAGCCAACATCTCTTTATTACTCGTTGCAGCTTCCAGGGGCCCAGCTGCCACTTCTGCCCCTGAGTCAGAGGTATCAGACAGTATGACACTCGAGCGAGTACACATATGCCTTGCTTGGCATGCTTACATCTGGGTCATGAAAATTAATGAAGAAATATCTCTGGATCATTTACTTATTCACTCATTTAAACATCCATCAGATTCTGTGTCATTTTCCCTAGTTACGAAGAATAAATCAGCTTTTCAGAAATACTCAGACCACGCTTTGGTTCTGATTTTAACAAAGAAGGCATCTGTATGGGTAGGTCCTTACAGAGAACCCTTTTCGAATAAAGGATTTAAATACTGTAAATCCTTCCCAGCCACCCCAAAGAGAAACTGATTTTTTCCACTGTGTGTGCTCCACGAGCAGCATCACCAGATGCAGCACGCAGCATATCCTTCATTTTAAAATAGCTGTCAGCAGCTGTTTTGTGTGCCAGAGTCTCAGTTGCCCTGGCATTCAAGCAACATTTATATGACATACAAGTGACGACCTCAAATTAAAGGACTAATGGCACCCAGTCCTAACCCACTGGAAATAATTAATGGATTAAAGGAAGCATACTTGCAAACATCTCAGTGATGTGCTTTTCGATCTACTACCTCAACTGAGTTACTTATTTCTAAGCCTGTCCCCACAAATTTCTGTCCTCATAAACATATTTTTTCCATTCTCTCTTTATTTTTTTTTCCAGTTATATATTCCTACACACATAATCTAGTGTCAGATTATGCTCATTCCTTTAATTTACGTGACAGAAATTGTATCCAAGGTAGGATTATTTCTTCACTCAAAATTGCCAATAACATTACCTGGCCTGTTTGTTATGTGTTTGGAGGAATATATTTACCATCTAAGATGTGAAGTTCGAAAATAGCTTTGCAGGAGAAGCAGAGGAAAAAAAACAGAGTCAGCTGTAATGCAGATTGTATATGCTGCTGGACAGGATTTATATCCAATAACAGAAGCAAGCACTGGTTCTGGAGGCCCTCTTAAGGTGTATTTGGCATGTGCCAGAGTTACACCTCAGTGTAGTTACTTAGGGGAGAGTATGTCTTTATAGCAGAGTTTACGTCTGTTAAGCATCTGTCTCGGTCTTGGTTTGTTCAAGACAGAGCTGATCAGTCAGACTTACTAGCAAGGATCTCTACTGCAAAACTGCACTTATCATACATATATATGTATATACATATGCAGATATGTATATGTGTACGTAGGTAGGCACTAGGATGCTCTACTAAATATCATGAGAATCCTGCATTATGTCACTTAAAAACTGTTTGGTAGCCTCAGGTTGTGGAAACATCCACAAAAGCCTGGTGGTGACAATGCTAGGGTTTAAAGCTCTCCAGAGAGCAGCAACTCTCTGCGATATTAGTCTTCCTTCTTTATATTTCTTATGTGCTGTGAGTAGTCTGCTTTCAATCTGCTGTCCCTTTCCCCATTGTGTCTCTTTCTGTGCCAGATGGAAGCCAATCTGCCAGTCCATCCTTCGTCAGTTCCAAGTTACCTTGGCAAATTCCTCAAGAGCAGGGTGCTGTCTCGAAGAGGCCCAGGTGCTTCATACTATAGTTGCCATGCCCTGTAAAGTATATACAGCTGTGCACAATATCATTTTATTGTACTTTGATTAGGCTGGATGATCTGTGAAGCAGTGACAGGTTTGGAAATTAGATTTGGTGCAGCCGCTTGTGTCATCTTCTGGAATCACTATATGCAAAGTCAGACCCAAGGTGCAGATGGTGCTCATGGGTCTGAGCAGTTCTGCGTCAGTCTGAGCAGGTCACCATGGCTGGAGAGGGCAGAGTGATGGCTTCCAGTAAAAAATGCAGGAACAAAGAAAATGCTATTTTCGATTTACGGACTATGCATGTCCTTACCAGGGAATTCAGGCCAAGTCTGAGTAGTAGCAGCTAAACAAAGCATATTCCTAAAAAAGAAGTGTTGAAGATGTCTCATATTACGAGTTCCAGCTTTTCTGCTAGATGTCCTTGCTGCCAGCAATATTCTCAGGATAGAAGCAGCAACAGGGTCAGAGTAAGACTCTGACCACTTCTCCATTATTGTTTTATACAATTTTGGACCAGACAGGCTTGTTCATGGCCAGCATTACAGTCCAATGTGGCTACACTGCCTGAGAAGGTCTGACCCTTTCTCTCCAAGTTTCAGATTCTAATGCTGTTCTATTACAGTGGTAATGAGTCTGTTCTTTTATTAATATCCTGGTTTTATTTACTTTGGAAAAAATATCTTAAGAAGACAAATGCCTAAGATAGCTGTGCCTCAGCTGATGAACTTTTGATGGGGTTTCTGAGAACAGAGAAGGCCATTCTCAGCCAAGAACTGAGGTCCAGACATTTCTTCATCCCAAAAACTCAGGACAAGGCTAAGCAGTAGCAGCAGCTGAAATGAGCATACACTCAAAAAAGTGTTTTAAAACATTTTCTGCCATGAATTGTTTTCTCAGGCCTACTGTAGAAAAAAAAAAAACAAAAAAGCATCTTTCTCCCTTCTCTCCCCAGAGGAAATCCTTGTATATGCTTTTAAGCAGTGATAAATAGTTCAGTTGCCATAATGCCTTAGTCTTGATTGATTGCTATGTATATTGCATGTGGTATGTTTTTTCCTGTTTTTCTGACGCTGGTTTCAAATGGGTCAAACCTCATTTTTCTGGAACAATGGCTGAACCTCCAGATGAAAGGCAAGGACCTGACAGGGAGGATAAGCCAATCTCATGTTGGTGAAAACTAGGAGGGACTAATAACTTAATTTCGGTATAGTTACTCTAGATTTTGTAACTTAAAAGTAGTGCGTAATGCTATACACAAAACTAGATACCAGATACTGTTTTTAATTAATAATTTTGCACAGTAATTAGCAAAAGTGGAATAATAGAGAAGTTCTGTGCTACACAACTGTCCTACAAAAAGCTGAAGACACTTTATTAATCAGTATTTGTGATTTTCTACTGGCTTAGTCTTTCTAATGCTTAGAAAAAAATTCTATTCAAACTTTTATATGAGTTAGCAGAAACATATGGAACTTACCCTATTTTCTGTTTGATAAGAGTAACATTTGGACAGAAAATCAGGAAAGACAGAATCTGAACCAAACTTAAATATTGAAAAAACACTATAACACATAAACACTTTTAACCTTTCAATAGAATAATACATAGCAAATATCTAGGTAGAGTTAGTTGTTTAATGCTTCTAGGTCTGGGTACCCAGTCATTGCATATATGGACATGTGAGTGTTTGCTTGGAGGACACTAGGATAATGAAAGATTTTACTTTCCCTTCTGGCACTGAGTACAATAGGGTTAAGTGCATATCTCCACAGGCCCTGATCTCGCCTGCCAGCAACATGGCACTACTGATGTCATGGTCACATTCCAGTGTCATCGTCCTGCACTAGGCCTGAACTCTTCACAGAAGTCAGAAGTAAAAAAAAAAAAAAAAAAAAATGTGCCTGATTTGACTGTAGGTACCAAGTATTGCCTGATTTTTGCTGTCCCATTTTAAAACTTGCTGTGTTTTATAAGATCTTGAAAACCAAAAGTATAAATCCAATTCTATGCATGAACTACTTACAGGACAGACTGCAATCATTCTTGCTGGGATTACCTGTTATATCAAATAAGGATATTGCACTAAGCCTTTTAAAAGATTAGTGTAGGCACCTCAGGGAGCACAGCACTAAAGAAGGGTTAATGTAATTTGGCACAGCTAAAACAGTAATTAAAGAAGACGACATTACAAGCTATGGCTCCTGATGAGATATTCCTTTCCTTGGGTGTGCTGGAAGTCACAAGGCCAAAAGTCAAGTGACTTCATCCTTCTCCAAAGAGGCCATGGCACACATCCTGGAAAATTGCACTGAGATTCTTTGAATATCGTAAATGGACAGGGGCTTTCTATAAACCTAGCATATTTTTCACTTATGCTTGCTACTTTAATAACCTGACTCAATCTGTTTGCACAATTTAGGGACAGATAATCAACTGTTTATTATACAGGACCCCAATGTAATTACACAGGTTCACAACCCTCTTTCTATAGTCTATTTAGATCTTCAAACAGGCTCTTTTTGCCAGCTCATCTAATTCCAAGTACTAGGCTATGGAAGCTCCAGTCTGATTCATGGTACCTTGATAATTATGCACATCTGGCCTACATGAAGGAGAACCCTTTTCTAGAACTGAAATGCATGAACATCCACATCTCAAGGATTAAGAGTTATAACAAAATTGCAGATGGTATAAAACAAGTATGAAACACACCCAAAAGTTTAATGATGTCAGAAGAGCTGTAATTTCAAAAGATGTGGGTGGATACAGATTGCAGTCCATTTGGAAGAGTCCATCTAGCATCTCACTCCACAGTGAGAGGTTCTGATGCTTCAGTAGCTGAACCTTGTACAGTGCCAGGAGATCCTCAGGTAGCAGCTTGTAAAAAGTCTCTTTTTTTATCACAAAGTGATATATTAATGATAGAATGAAGCATAGAAATTAGGAGTTGCTGGCAAAGGTAAGAAGGAAATCTAGGACCCCTTGCTCCATGCACTAGGTCAACATGCAGTATAATGTGCAGTTATATCTACGATAATACACTTAAACTGCCAATGAGAACAAAGTGTTGCAGCAAATCATTAGATTCTGGGATTTTGCCAGTTTGTACTGGTAAGAGGATGATTCTACTCTTTTAGCAAAATGATACATTTTCTTATAAATTCTGACTATCGCTAGGAAGAATAAATATGTTTTTTCAAACTGTTTCTTGGTAGTACAAAAATCACAGCACAAAAAATATTTGATCAGTCCACTAGAATACACAGACTTCTACATGAACAATACAAAATACAAAGAAATAAACCAAAGCGTAAGAGTACCAGGTTATGGGAAAGTCCGTGATGATCTTTGTTACAATTTCTGGTAAGCTTTACGAGGCACTCACTTATACCCATGAAAGTGTAAGAATCTCTGTGAGGTAAGTTACTGTACTATTTTCCAAAACTTTATTACAAAGATTTAGCCTACATTGTCTGCCAACTGGTAAATACAGGCACACTCATTTCCATCTCTCATGAACAATAAAGCTTCTAGGAGTGCATATTATGTGATAAAATTAAAGATAAACTTTTAACCTAGTGATTTGCTAATATGAGCAGTCCATATAGACCCATTTGCTGTTCGCCCGAAGCCACGGCATTTGCTGCTCAGTAGCACAGCGCTGCCACCCGAGCTCTTCAAGCAGGGCCCTAGTCTGGAGGGCAGGTGGGATAGCAGAGAGCAGACAGAGCCCCTGGTTCGCTGTGTGACTGCAGCAGGAGCCTGGAGGGGAAGAGGAAAGGAGAATCCTCAGCTCCTGGAGCTGTCCTGCTGCTGCACCGACTGCAGGAATAGCACGGGGCAGCTGAGGCCTTCCCAGATGGGTCTTTTTTCCCTGCTCTGCTGCTGACTTCTTGCACTGGCACTATGCCCTCAGTTATGAAGCAATGGAAGCAACAAACCTGTAGTGGTTTTTTTTTCATGAATAATTAGCAGTTTGCAAAATATTAAAACATTATAATGGAATAAAGAACCGACATTTGAAAGCAGTTTTTTATGTGGTATGAAAATCAGCATGCTCATATTAAAAAAATCTGCACTACCATCTTTCCCTGTAGGAGAGTCTAATATATTCACCTCTACTTAGAGAAAAAAAGACATGAAATAGCCATAAATTGTTTCAGCAAATTACAGTCTAGACTTGCTGATTTGTTTTAACAACATGAGATATCAAACCCATATGCAAGCGTTATTGTAAACTGCTGTTCCTGAATGTCTGTAAATGTATTGTCCTGTAGACTATCACCGCGGCCAAGTAATTACTTAGATTTAATGTGGAATTTGTAATAGGAAAGGAGTATTCGCTGTGTCACTTGCAATAGTCTGTTTTTTCTCTTCCCCTGACGTCTTCAGACAGAGTGGCTGGGTCATCACTATCACTGGACAGAAATGCAGCTTGCAGAAGATGAGAAGGTGATTTGTGGTTAAGTAACACCAACACAGACAGTGAGTTTTCCCATTTGTTCTAACTGCGGACACGGTGCCCCCACAGAACACTCATACAGGACAAGGAAGCCAAGGTGATATTGCATAAATTGTCCTTTTGAAATGTTAAGTGTGCTGTCTAGCATCTGACAGACATTGCGTTTATTTCCTGTAGGATTTCCCCTCCTCTCCCTCAGCACAAGGCAGCAGTTTTGGGAAACAACATTTCTGAATGTTGCAGAGAGGCACTAGAGTCTTCTTTACAGAGCTTTTTCAGTTTTGGCTTTGTCAAACTCAGTAAATAAATATGTCCTTTAAATATGTCCTTCCCATTTCCTATGTCAGATCATGAGTGAGGAGGTGCTTCTTGACAGATGTCCAGTGAGTAGTTTCAGAAGTGATTTTTCAGTCAAATGTAACTATTATAACTGTCTAGTCAATTTAGCAATGGCATCTCAGTTTCCAAACTTCAGCCAAGTTTTCTCATAGCTCTGGCTAAAGAAGTTCAGTTACAACTTTATGAAAGGACAAAAGAGCTCTTTTTCCTCCTCTTAAAATTACTTGAACATAAAATTTGAACATTTAAAAAATAAAAAGGTGGCATGTCTCAACCAAAGAAGGAAAAAAAATCAGGACATGATTATCTGAAGAAAGCAATGCACGATGACTATAATGTTCAGGTACTATGGCACAAATCCCAAGGTTTTACAGAAATTAAGGTACAACTTCTTTGGACATGCATGTGACTAGCACTGCTTTGATTCTATAAAGGATTTTGGACAAATCCTCTTGTACAGAAATGAAAGGCATTCATATTGAAAAATAATGGAAAATGAAAACATTAAAAAGACCTAAACTATTAACTATTTCTTGCAAAGTGATAAATTTCAGTTGTATTTGCTACGAGTTCATATCATTAACTGTGTGTATAAAAACATAAGCAGCAAAAGCCACAGAATTTGCAAACCAAAGGTTACAAACAGATATAACACCAGCTCTAGCACCCTAAGCTGTAATTTCTAAAGGAAAGAAAAGATTCCTTCATTTCTAAAATGAAGAAAATGTTAATTCTGCATTTACTAGTTGTATCAGCATAGTAAAACACACTCTTTCTAGAAACTGTTTTATACAGTTGAACTATTTGGTGTCTTGAAATGTTGAAGTGTACTGTTCCATCCTTTTATTAGTGCATAAACTGGTTTTGATGCATCAGAATCACATTGGAATGAAACGTGACCCAAGGAATGACCTGGAATACTGATCATGCTCTCTCTTCATGTTCTCTCTTCTTACCAAAATGAAGAATAGAAATGGTGTGAGAAGAAAGTGCGCACTGTATTGCTCTAGATGGCTTAATATGAACACTTTTGGTAATGTTAACATATTACTTCTTGCTTCTGATTTATTGACAAAAATACATTGCAGTATGTTGCAAACTTGCAATTTATAAAAATAGAAATTTACTTTATTAAGAGATCAAGGCCAGAAAATTTAGGGCAAAACAAATCCCACACATTAACTGTGTATCTCTTCTATACACCACTGAATATCAGCTGTTTCATGAGATCATACTTATTTGGTCTGTCATCAAGTTGTAAAACATTTTACCTAAACTGTCAGTAAAGGTAAACAAAAATAAATACAAAACTGAATGAAATGAAAGATAACAGTGAACCTGATGATAAATTTCCTTCTTCAGTAGATTTTTTAAAATTTTATTCTGATTTTCAGAAATAAAAAAGCTTTTTCAAGCAACAGCCTGAACTACTCAGCCTAGAAGTGATCCAGTTACAACACTTCATGTATGGTGAGCTACACAGTAGCTACTTTTTGACAACTTTTGCACATTTTTATTTCGGGAAATCGTTTGTGGTTCATGTAGTGGAATAAGTTCTTGTTCCTTTCCACTTAATGACCCTGGGGTTTTTAGCAGTGATACCTTTGAGAAGAATGCTGTGGTTGAAACTTTCAGTTGCTGTACTAATGCATCTCTGGTACTCATTGTGGAGCTACTGTGCAATTGAGAGAAAGACAGTAAGAACTATTATTTTTAGCAGCCATCTATTTGCAAAGCACTCCTGATGATTAAATAATTTCTTGCACATGTATTAGTCCACATTCTGCTGGTCTTTTGCAATCAAAGTGCTCCTTGATGCCATACAAGAGAGTATGAGCATAGCGAGTTCATTCCCCTAATGACTGAAGTCCATGTTTCTCTGCTTTTCTGCCAATTTAGAACTTGCTCTGCAAATAAAATAAAATTTGTATGATCAGTCACAGAATTAAAATAATAAAAATACTCACTGTGTAAAAACAAAATAAAAAAATACTCACTGTGAAGTTTTGTTTTAGATTTATAACCTGCTTGTATAGGCAATATGATCATGAAAAACCATGAATACTCCAAAATCAAAAAATCATTTAAAACTGCACAGTAACACTCCTTATTATCATTTAAAACAAAGGATGTTTCAAGTCCACGGCCACTCATCAGTCCATATCTCAGCTCACATATCTGATTGTCACTCCTTTGATCTCAGCCATATCTCTGTTTATATGTGCTGGTGCTCTCATTAACTCTTCTAAACAGTATCCAATGGCTACATCTAGGTTCATAAATCAAACAGTGCTGAATGGTGTCCGCAGGAGCAGGAACTAAATTGTATCTACTATTAAATGGCCAGATTAGTGCCCGAGATTGCTTTTTCCCAAGCCAATTTGTATTCTGTAAAATAACACCTGGGTGCAACTCAGGAAGTGGCACGGACCTGAGACCACTGTATTTTCTATGTGTCCACCACGTTTTGAAAGATAAAATAATTTAATAGTAGAGATGCAGACCACACAGTGCTAAGCATATGAATTTACTTGCACAGACTTAGTGCAAGTCAGTGAGGACCACATCAGAGCACAACCCCTGAAATCTCACCCAGGGTAAATGCAGATCTTGCACCAAGAGTATCAGGTTAGAGAGTATGACAGTCTATGTTATAATGCCCACATGCATGGGCCTTTTCTTATTAGCAGGTAAGTATGGGATTTTCAATAACCCTTAAAATTCTCACCCAAAGGGGTCTCTGAACAGAAAGCTCTAGAAACTTGACATCTGGCTTTCAGTCCAGACCCTGCGATTCATTCACGAGAGGCAAATCCACTGCAGAAATATCATGGAGATTTTTCTCACTTGATCTCTTGCTGAGTGTGATTATTCCTAGGAGTGACCTAGCCCTTTGCTCCCAATTGTGCCTGCAATGCCTCTTCAAGAGTTGTCACGTGTGGCTGACAACAGAGTACAGTTTCTTAAACGTGAGAACAACTGTTAACATGTATATGTTCACCTCAGGATTTGCTTTTTTCCCTCTCTTTCCTGTGGAACTATGCTAAACACACATACAGAGTTTCTCTGGGTTTTCAAAAGAAGCAGTTTCAGCACATGAGCTATGTTCCTCTCTGGTCAAAGTTTCCATCTGTGTCTTACTTTCAGGAGCTGGAAGACAACCAGTTATATTGCAAGGAAGGGCTGTTTGACGTCAAAACTGTGCTTGAGGCAGGTCTGGTGTGCAGCTTGAGATTATAGCTTCCCTTCCTTATACTTCGGGCCTTTCGAGAAAAGATTTAGTTAGAAAAAAAGGCGGTTATTTTATGTGGTTGTAGAAGTGCTAAGCTTTCTTGGTAAATCTGGTTGCATGGCCACTGACAATCATCTGGAGATATTAAGGTTTAAGAGTTGGAGCTGAGCGAAGCAGAATTAAAAAAAAAAAAAAGACCATATGTAATTCATTTTTGTGTCTTTCAAAGATGTTAATTTTTGCAGATCTTATGGTAGTTTTATTTATGCATCTCTAAGGACAGACACATCATGCATTTTTATATTCGCTGTCACCTTTTGCAATACACTCAGTTCCATGGAACAGCAAATGAGTAATAAAAAAAAATGAAGAGGAAATATTTAACTTGAAGATAATACAATTCTGTCTTCATTTGCTCAATATTCTCATGATGGTATTAATCTAACTAATTCTTTATTATTTATGACACGAAACAAGACCCACGATATCTGGTTGATTTCTGAGGAAGTTGGATATATGTTTATACAGTGTCCAAGTAGCATAAAATTCAGGTCAGCTCTGTGCTACTGGCCTTTACCTTAAAGCAAGTAAGATGTGACAAAAAAAAAAAAAAAAAGTACCTGCAGATATATTTCAGAATAGAAGAAATTAGTTAAAGAATTTAGGAAATACTTCCTCACACTTGTCACACTCTAAATGGAAATGAGAAAATCTACACCAATTTGTATAGCAGTTGGCAAAGGATTATGTACTGAAATGCACTTTATGAGCACCTGATACACCTGGTATTATGGTGCCTGGGCTGCTATAAAGCCTGGACTACTCACAGAGTTGTAAGATGAATAAAGAGGGCAGATGCAATTCTGGCATGAGGTAATTTGCTAATCTAGTTGCTAATCAGGCCCCACGTGGGACACTAATAGGATCATCTCCACAGGGGCACAGATGATTCATCATCTTTCCCTCAGGATTTACTGTTGGATGATTCAGGAGACTTGGACAGATGGAAGTCCTTTCCTTATAATGACAGTGTCTCATCATCATCTAGTTGAATGAGCGCAAAATTTTGATTTCTCAGTGATCCATTTTTATTCTTAACTTGTATGAATATCTTGCTAATATTTTTAGAAGGAAAAACTCTGAAAAGTTTACAGTTGAAAATGTCAAATGTTTTATTTTAAAAGTGAAATATTTCTTTTGAATAAAGTAAATTTGAACTTGATTTGTTGATAGCTGAACTAAAGAGAACATAGGACAGACAGTAGGAAGAGAAGGTTTGAGAGTTTTCTGTTTTATTTAATTTTAATTTAAATTATTTTTTTTTCTGGTAAAAAGTGAAAGAGTAACTGCTGAAGAGTCAGAACTGCAGAGAGAATGAACATGTCTACACACAGCAGTTCTGGGCTGAATGTTATCTCCTTGAGCATCCAAAAGAAGCTTTTTCCATACTGAGTCATCTGATAGACCACAGGGAACAAAAGATCTAGAAAGGTGCCTAGAGTCCACAGTAAAAATCAGACAGGAACCTAAAGAAAATACGGGAAGCAAAACAAGATCCGCAGATATGTATTGACTAGAGGATCTATCTGTAAAGCAGATCTTGTGGATGGGGACAATAACCCATCATATATGACCATGAGGACAAAACAGAAGAAAAGGAGAATTAGTAGTGAAGCATAGGATAAGGGAAAGGAGAAATGAGGCAATGAAATTCAGGAGACAGTAAGAAACAGCAAAAGGGATGCTACTCAGAAAGCTGTGAGAATAAAAAAGAAAGGACTTAAGATTCACAGTAAGAAGAGGCAGGTTCTCATCACAGAGCAGCCCCAGCAAAGGAAGGCTGAGTTAACAGATGTACTCTGTACAGAGCTCAGAGGATAGAAAGGTAGGCAGAGGGTTCAATTTCAAGAGTAGAGCAGCAGGCATAAACATCCTAACTGGACTAAAAAAAGCCCACAACCCTTTCTACATTTTGGGTTAAATGCAATGGTAAGGTTCTTGATTTATAGCACCTCTTTGAGGCTATAAATCAAAGGAACAAAACTTGTTGTGTGGTATGAATCAACCACAGATCCACTAGAAGAACTTCTTATGAATGTTGCCCAAATGTTTGTGAGGCAGGAAGATGGTCAGAGAGATACTGGAAGACTTAGGGGAATTTTCCAAGATGTTCAAGGCCAGAAGATCCGGAGCACAAGTGACAAAACGTGAGAGATCTGGAAAATTAGCGCCTATCCCTGAGTCAATGTACAAAGTTTTCCCATCGCTATAGTATCAAAGCACACAAATAAGAGAGCTAATGCTAACACAAGAGCATGATCTGAAAGCTGCTCAAGGCCCATGTATGTTCTTGGCAAGCCCCTTTCATGCTTGTCAGGCCTGCCATCGCTCATATTGGTGCAGGTTTGTGACGCTGTTATAAACCTGGCCTACCTCTGAGTGATAAATCCTGAACTCTGGCTTTCAGAGAACGGGGCTCATAAACTTCACTATGGTCATAAATGGTAATACCTATTCATAATCTGGACCTTCACCAAAGAGCCAGTGAATGAGTGAACCACAAGAGCTTCTTTAAAGTTTTGAGCACCGTGGAGCAGGTTTATGAGCACCAGCTTGGGAGGCATTGGCAAGGTATGCAACACGTGTGTTTGGAAGAGATGGGACACACACACCCTTGGACAGGCTAGGAGCTTTGTTCTTTCCCCCAATAACATTTCTCAATAGGGTGCAGGTGCCTTCGGTTATTCTGAGGAATTCCATCTAGCTTCTCCTGCCAGGACTTACGAAGCCAAGTGTACACAGAGAGCATCTACCCAGTGAATTACAGCCATATCACAGCCTGTAATGATTGCAGAATGGTGACAGATTACTCACTGTGAAGGCTGGAGGCAAGAAGGCACATTTTCCAGATTCATTTGGATGTCAGTATCACAAATACCATAATACCGTGATGACCTGCTTTACATTTTGTAACATGGGTTTCTTTTTTTTATTGCAATAGTACCTGGATACTAATGAACACACCAGCTGACCTGCAAACCTGGAAAGGACTCCCAGAAGCAATGCAGGTCCTAGTTCAAGGGACTAGGGAAATTAGGAAATTTGCTTTGGAACTTTAGTGTAAAATGACTACAAATTGTTCAGGATCGCTTTATGGCCAATAGTGTTTTTATAGCACCTTTGATTATTGAAATTCTTCACATTTTTTTTTGCTTACTTTTTCTGCCTTCATGGAAAATCCTGGAAAGGGCAAAAAGTATTTTACAAAAAGCAACACCACCTGTTTTATTATATGAAATGTAACACTTATAGTTCTTTCTCCTCTGTATATATACAAGTAAATATAGCCCATATGGTATTCTGAGTATGTATGTGTTCACATTCATGCCACACATAGTTATCCTCTCAAGAAGTTACCTGCTAACTCAAGTGCTATTCTGCACTGGAAGTGCTCCTATCATTCCAATACTTTCATTGCAGTACTACACAGAAGATGATGATCTGTAGGGCAGATGTTATCCCTGGTAAATTCTATTTCTCAGTTTATCTAAAACATTGATTTTTTTCTGTTGTTGAATTAATTTAATTGGAACTTTTTCTCACTGCAATTTTGAGACCATGAAGCACTGTTTCTGAGGTTTGTATATATTGCTTGGTGGTTTGTAATATTTCAGTAATGTCTTGAGGCTTTCTGTGTCATTGCAATTGCATTTACAGCAATAAATTGTTCAACAAACACTGAATTTTATTAAGCTGGAAAATATATATGATAAAGAAAGTGAAACAAGCCAATAGACAACTGTGCCAAATACAAACAACAAATGTTTTCTTTTAAACACTAAAATAAAGTGCAAACAAGACTAAGCAAAACTAAAATGAAAAATAACTCCAGAACTGAGATATTTTATACACACAACTTATACTGTGTATGTAAAATTAAGATCAAGAGAAGAAAGCTCACACCAACAGGCTGCAGTTCCACAACATAAGGGATTCATCATTCCAAGTTTAAGGAAATCCTTAGCCATTTTTTCTCATCCTTGTCTCACAATGTATTGCCCCTTCCATACATACATGCAGATCAGATTCTGACCCTGTGTTGCACTGAAAATGACCCTCCTCTTTAAAAGATCTTTTAAAGTTAACCTTAACTTTAAAATTCTACCTAAATAGTGTATTTCTCCTTTTTCCTTCTTGCATTATTAGCTTTCAACATTACAAAGCCATGCTTTGCAGCTTGTAATTTTGTCATCTCATATCAAAGAAAGGTGATTCAGAAGTGAACACTGGAATGCACCTCAATTGCAGCCATAGTACATGAAAAGTGTTTATCTTTTTCACACAAACCAAGTAGGAAATCAGAGAATATATGGTTAAGAAACCATATATTCATCCATCCCGTAATCAAACCATTTGCATTTCACCTCTTCATAATACCCTTCAGTGACAAAAATTTCACAACCAGAGAGTCTTTTGTGAAATCAATCTTTTGCAAAAGTCAAGCAGTCTTCTGCAGCACTTAATTATCTTTACCCACTTGTCCTTGGTGCCCCATCTCAGTGCACAACAAATCTCCTGTCAGTAGCACACCCGTACAGTAGATTCAGAGGACCTCTTTCACTTGTCTAGGATCCACAGTTTTGATTCAACCTGAGCATCTTGTTATGTTCCTGACCGGAAAAGAGTGGCAGTTTGCAGCTGTGAAGAAATTTCTGTCTTCAAAGGCACATTTTTAGAAGCTCGATGACTGCAAAACATATACTTGAACAGAAGGGAATAATTATTTCCTTACTATGCCCATCAATAGATATACAAAAATTTGCAAATGTCACCTCCTAGCAGGAGGGAAAGATTATAACATCACCAGTGGAGAGAAGAAATAAGACTCACATGAACTTTGCTTTGAGAAATTTTAAGTACTTTTGTTAAGGCAATGCTTTAGTTTGTGTGTTGGGTGTTTAAGATGAGATGCACTCCACAAACACATTGTTTGCTCCATTAACAATAATTGGAAACTGAGATAAGTAGCATATATATAGACATCTACACTGTACATATCTAAAGTTATATAAGACGAATCCTACTGCTGGTGATCTTAAGTGTGAACTGTGTCCATGAAGGGAGTTGTATTATTTGCAGACAAGAGCACAACCTTGCTTTGACTGCATTTTTCACAGCATTAATACACAGATTGTAATGCATGAGGGTTTTTTGATCTTATGTAACAAATTTAGTATGGATATAACAATGTTATGGCAATTAGAATCACAATTTAGATTGCTATGAGGCATTTTCTGCTTGGCTTGGCATTTTTAAAAATGTTCTTTCCCTCATTTGGCAGCCATGCTGATGAGGATGTGGCAAAGCAGGAGAGATGTTAAGGCAGTGGGAAAAAAATGTGGAAATCATCCACTAAAGTTTCTATTCCAAATCAAAGCTAGTCACACTGGCCAGAAAAGCCAGAATCCTCCTTAAATTTGTTTTCATAATCAATCCACCAGAAACTCCTTGCCTCACCGCTGAGATTTTTCATCCAAAGAGAGCTGAAGTTCAGACTGCCCAGCAGCTATGGGTGCAGCTGAGGCTGTGTTGCCGAAAAGATTTGGAGCGAACTTCCCCAGGTTGTCTAGCAGAGCAGGTTTGGAGCACATTGCTCTGCTCTTGCCAAGGGCTGAACCTCTGCAATTGCATCCATATTCAGTAAAAGTAGCCATAGTTCAGTACTGCTCTTCAACTGTCTCCTTTCTTTGTCCATCTCTGGAAAGAAGTTTCAAGCTAGAGAAGTACTGGATGAAGCAATCAGTAGATTGGTATTCAGAGAATGGGCAAGTACCTAATTCAGTGCTTTGTAGCAGGGTATGCAGTAAAGGCATTCTCGGACCCTAATGAATTTCTTCTGATTTCCTGTTGAGCTGTTTCATATGTTTGGTGTGATCACGGTTCTGCAGTCTGGTAGAATAAAAACACAGATGAGGAGGCTGCTGCAAAGAGTGTATTACTGCTTTGACTGAAATGGAAGTGTTTGCAGTACTTTATCCAGACATGGAGCTTCCTTTAAATATGGGCCATGCTTCCTAACCAGTGCCAATTGCTGACAGCAACTGGTTGGACTGCTAAGGAAGCAGCTAGTTGGAAGTGTGTATTAAAGGTTGGTCAAGCAGCCTCTAAGAGTTTGTTAGGAAAACAGGGCATTAAAGAACATTAAATACATTGCCATTAATCTTGTAAGAAGTCAAGGGAGGAGAAGTGTTGTAACTCTCTCTTAACGGGTGTAAGTTGAACCACAGGCAGTTCCACCTCCATGTGAGGAAGAACTTCTTTACTGTGAGGGTGACAGAGCCCTGGTACAGGTTGCCCAGAGAGGTTGTGGCATCTCCTTCTCTGGAGATCTTCAAACCTGCCTGGATGCCACCCTGTGCCACGGGCTTAGGTGGGCCTGCTGGAGCAGGGGGTTGGACTGGATGATCTCCAGAGGTCCCTTCCAATCTCAACCATTCTGTGATTCTGTGAAGAGCTGGAATAACTAGGAAAGTTAATATTTAAGTGTGATACCTCACAAGTGTACCTTAATCACAGCGGAAAACGGCAGCATACAGTTGTGAGCAGCCCATGAGACAAATATTTGTCTGAATACTGAGCAACCTGTACAGTGATGCGATGAAAAATAGGAATAAGGATTTTAAGTGCTACGAATAGGTTGTGGATGAATGTTTGGTTTATGTCTTGTCTCCCTCTTCTTGAATTTTCTCATCTTTAATCCTGGGTGATGCCTTTTTGATGTTGAACACCTTTCTGATCCTGAAATGCACAGAGAAACTGCTAGGCACTCTCACCATTTTCCTCAGTACAAAGGGGTGTATCTTGCACAGAATTACAGAGAAGTAATTTCTGCTCCTGATGAAGCTAAAATGGCCCAGTAACTCCAAAATGCTGTCAGAAAAGCAACTGCTTGTCTAGCTATTTTCTTGGCAGATGTGTCAGTCCTTGCTTCACCTCCACTTTGCCTTTCTTCATAAGGGAAGAAACACAAGCTACTTTGTGCATCAATAAAACATGCTGTCCTTCAAAGAACTCATTTCCCCTCCAAGTTCAGTGACTGTCCTGACAATAACATTTTAGAAACATTGCAAAAATAATAAAATATAGTTTAATACAAGGAGAGAACTTGGGGAAAAAGGAACAAAATGAGGATTGGGGAAAGCACAGGAGAAATCTTTTTGAGACAGACATAAAGTTCATAACAGAGATTTTTTTAAATGGACATAATGTCAGGAGGTGTTAAAAAAACATTCTGAGAGCAGAATTCAGCCCGGGGAGAGCCCTGCAACTCCCCTAACTTCAGTGCAATTTATTTCAAGTCAGACAAAAGGAGACCCCGAACGTATATGACACAGTGCCGCAGCTATGAGCGGCGGAGCCAGAGGGCTGGTGGCTGGAGAGACGGATGCAGGAGGGGACGCGGCCTCAGGCCTCCAGGCACACATCTGCCTGCAGCTCCCCACCGCGCTCCTTCAGGGACGCCCCACGGACCCGCTCAGCTGCACGTCCCCTGACCCGGAGCCCTCCCCATGACTCTTCCCCATCTGTTCCTATTACAGCCGGCATCTCCGCAGTGCTGAAATGTTTGCTGCCCCAGGAGACGCTCGCTCGCTGGTCCCTTTGCTTCTCATCTATGTTTCTGGTACAACAGCTTTGTATTGGTCCCATTGCTTGGGAAAGCTCTACAGACAGTTGTGGGCAGTATTATTCTTATTTCTCCTTGTTATTTCCTCTGTTCTGTTCATCCCAGGATATTGCTGTTGGCTACAAGGAAGAGCAGCACTGCGCTAGCTCGCACAGCTCTGACCCCACAGGCCTGCGTAGGGAGAGCAGTGCCTTTGTGCTGCCCATGGAGAAGAGAAACGGGATTATAACTGAGAGCCAACCTGTCCTCCGCTTCCCCGTTCGCTTCTGGCACTGGGACAGGTCATCCAGGAATTGGAGAAAGAAATCTAGGGCAGCCGGCACGAACCCCACTCGCCCGAGGCCCAGCCTGGGCACCGTCCTCTCGCCGAGCTCCCCAGAACTCCCCATCTGCCCTTCGGAAGACTGAGCGGCTCAGAGGCTGCTCGTTATTACTGGCTTGTTAATTGAAGTTATACAACTGCTTACAATTCCTCTCCCCCGCCTTCGCCCCCCATTTTAAGCTTCTGCACATTCATTAATGGATTCTCACATTTAATTAATGCCCACAGGAACTAGATAAGCCTATTCAAAAATTCTTCTTTCAGGCTTGTATATTCTGTGCTGGCAAATGTTAAAAATTAAACACATATTAACTTATCATATGCAATGAGAAAAACTCGGAGCTGCAATGTTCACTTTCTTGCTGTTTTAAAATCAATCTCAGGAGGCCCTCAGGATCTAGCTACGAGTATCAAGTGGAGGAGGAAGTTCTACTTCACTTGCTTAAGGTTTGCTAATGCTGTCGATTCGTCATGCTGATTTATAGTTCTCGTTTTGCCCAGCTTTTCTAAAGCAGCACTTCTCTGCCTCGTTTTCATGCAATGCTGAATGATGTAATCCTGGCAGTGTCTCTGTTTGTGAGTGTCAATAGCTAAGAAGATTTATATTTTAGGCACAAAAAACTTCCCACAGCTATGGTCACCTCTTGTCCTTCAGTCTGGTAGTTATAAAAAGGGAATTCATTCTGAATTGACTGTAAATGCTAATGCTGATTTAAAAATTCAAAATGATAAAATTTTGCTACATATTTTTCAAATAGTAACTGTTCGTTCTAGTCAATCTTAGAAAATAGTAAAGGAAAACCTAAATTTTAAGATAGCAAAATTTTTACATAATACTACTTCTCATTTGTGACTATACTGTGATAAAACTTAAAAGCTTGTTAAAATGTTCACCTATCTATATTGCCCCTTTCAGCATTCCACTTACAGCAAATTTATTCATTTATTTTCTTAAATGTTTTTCTCTTATGTTGGGAAACAGTAATCTAGAGGTAAGTTAATATCTAAAGTTCCAAAAGGCCAGGTAGGATCAGGTTGAAAAGAAGCCACACTACAGCACAATTCTTATATTTTCACCCACTAATTGACATCTGTAAATGTTCCACATGTGAAATGAAGTTTGCCCATACTTTTGAAAAGTAGGGAAAAAAATGCATATGAGCAAGCAAAGGAGTTTTCCTGTGGTTCACACAGAAGGCAAAGTGAGCACTTTACTCCTCGCTCACATAGATACTGTACTTGTACAATCGTTCTTGTACCACAACAGTTTCAGAGTTGTTTCCTCTTTTCTTTTTCTCATCTGCTTCAGGGATGCCACGGTTGTTATCTTACTAAACTAACCATTACCAAACTAAAACAGATACCAGATGCTGCTAGGGGGAGATCTCATATCTCTCTACATGTTTTATACTTCATAGGCAAATCATAGGCTTCCATGCTTTGCTCTATTGGTAATTTGTAATTGATATTATTTTGTCTTCTTCCTTGGGATGTGTCATTTCTCTGAACTGTAATCCTGACTGAATTATTATTAAACTGATGATGTGTTTCATTAAAAAAAGGAAACAGCAAAAAAAAAGATGTTTGTTAAATTTTTTTCAGTTTCATTTGGCAAGATGCAGCATTAGCTGTGATACTACCAAAAAGGCTAAGACATGTTTTCTACAGTTTTAAAGAGTCACCTCAAAATACCTTACATTTATAATTACTACATGAAGTTTGGATCACTTTTGGTTCCCGCAAAAGTAGTGCTCGGCAGGAGCACATGAGATCCAGAAAACAGATTTCACATGACAATTGTCTTTTTAGTACATTTTAAACTTTATTAGTAAAACACTTTCAGCTTGGAATTAAGTGGTGGAGCTCCTTGGCATTAGAAAACAGTTTTTAAAAACACTGCTTCAATTTCCGAGAAGAAAATGCTTAATACCAAAAACATCTCCGTTTCCAACTATAATATTATCCGGCATAACTGGATATTGTAACAATAAATCCCCGCTCTACGTGAGTGTGGAAGGTTTTCTCCTCCGCAATAAGGAGGGAGGAATGCAAAGGAAGGTCCCTTTCCAGCTGGGCAGAACACAGCGTGTGTGACCCTGGGCAAGCCGCGCAGGACTGCATGCAGAGGAGGCGATGGGCAACACTCGCAGCATAGCACCTGGGGATCCACACTCCTCATGCTGCGCGGGGAGGGCTGCATGTCTTGGGAAGCAACCCAAAATAAGCAGGGAGCTCTCTGCCTCTAGCTAACACTGCTTCTGACAGCAGCGCTCAGTGCTCGAACCAAGCACCTCTGAGGTACGAGTACATGTACTGAATCTTCTTATGGGTCTGGCCTGTAATCATGGGCAGTTCCTTACCTGTGAAACAGGTGTAACACCTACCCTGCAGAACAGGAGAATACCTAAATGTTTGCGAAGGGCTTGGATTAGATATGGGCTTTTAAAGTTAGCTGGAAGCACGGCTTGGCAAGGTCAAAAGAGCGGTTCTTCCAATTCACTGATTTGAAAGATTAAAAACAAATGGAGAGAAAGAAAATAAAGGCCTATCTCTCATTACAGAGAGAGATCCTCTGAGAAAGAGGATTGCTTTTGATTATGGAGCCTGAAGTTCCCATAAGGGAGTGTTTCCAGGAGGTATCTTCTAAACAGACCAGTTCCTTTAATGTATCTATCTGCAGCCGAGCAGCTAAAAATCCATCAGCATTCCTGGGCACCTTTTAAGTTTACTTCATCTCTTAAGTGGAGGTGTATTTATTTCTCAACAAGGCAGTGAAATTGGGAGCCTTCTTAGCAAATAAATCCTTCATATATATGGCCTGTGCCCAGAACTACTGGCAGCATTCGGGGACGAGGGGTGGCCGGGGGTGACGTGGTTCAGCAGCAGCAGGACTGGCTGGGGGGAACCAGCAGGAGCCCCCTCACACGTGAGCAGCTCCAGGGCTCATGCGATGGTTCCTAAAGCTCTGAGCGCTTTGGAGCAAGTGAGCAAAAAACAGGTTGTTCCTCGTCTTACCCAGAACAAGGCAGGGAAAGGAGTTAGTAGACAACACACACAAAACAAATGCAGGGGGAGGCCTCACCCCCGAGTCTGCGTTTTGGGCCACAGCTGCATATTTTGTGCCCCAGTAGGTGAGTTGAGTGGGTGCCCCAAAATAGGTGAGTTCTGACAGGGTACCTGGATTGAGGAAAGGCAGGCCAGGATTTACAACTATTAACGCCACGCTTGCTCCCGGACAGCCCAAGGCTCGCCGGGGCGAGGGAGCCCCGCACTGCGCTTGCCTCCTCCTGCCCTGTCCCCGCGGCTGGACGCGGGGCTGCAGCAGCGGGATGTGCCTCCCCACGCAGCTCCGGAACGCGCCGCGCTGGGGCTTGGCTGAGCCTGCGCGTTGCCCTGTCCGCATGGAGGCTCGGGAGCCCGGCGGCTGCTCCGCGCAGCGCGCTCGCCCACGGCGCGCAGAGCCGCGAGGTCAGCCGCGCTCCGCCCGCGCCGGGGCAGCCNCCGCGCCGGGGCGGGAGCCGCGCGGTGCCGCCAATGAGGGGAGCGGCCGTCACGGCGGCGCGTCACGCGGGCGGCGGCAACATGGCGAAGGTCTCCGAGATGTACGACGTGACCTGGGAAGGTAACGCAGTGGGCGGCCGGGCCCGTTCCCTCCTGGCCCGCCCCGGCCCGGCCCAGTCCAGCTCTAGACGGCCTGGCCCGCGTGGATCCCGCTTGGGGCTGGGCCGTCGCAGAGCCGCGAGCGCGCCGGGCCTGGGCTGCTCCGGGGAGAGCCCTTAAATAAGCAAATAAATAACGAGGCGGTTTGGGGAAGACCAAGCTGGTGCTTACAGAACTGTGAGCCGCGAGCGTGCGGCGGCCCAGCGCCATCCCAGGTCTTGGCCCTTGCTGCTCGGGGAGCCAGGGTTCGTTTTCAAACGCAGTGGTGTGTTTTGCTTGCTTTTCTCGCCTAGTGCCCCAAATTCTTGTTTATTCCATAGTAGAAACAGCAAAATCACTTCGAGAGGAGGTAGGGACATGTTGTGCATGGACAGCCTTTTTCTCGGGGTACCCTGGACATCTCGTGTGTGTTTTGCTGGAGAGAGCCTCTTGCTGCTGGGATAAGCTGTGCCAGTGCTGGGTGCTGGGCCTGCTGCTCAGTCCCTTTAGCTAAAAGTGGAGGAACAGCAGGCCAGGATTTAGGGTAACATAGCCAATTTTCTGATGTTTCTCTAAAACAATCATGAGAATTTGTGGAGGAACAGTCAGAAACTGTGAAGTGACAAAAAGTTTCTGAAAATCCTGCTTAAATCTTTGTATATCCACTTGATCTTAGTGCTTTTATTATTATTATTAGTTATTTTTAAGTAAGACTTGCTTGTGGTGGTTCTTTCACGAGCAGTTTGGTCTGGCATCTCCTTGCTCAGATGCTGGTTTCCTGCAGTGCTCAAGCCCATGGGAGTTTCATATCAGAAAGAAGTTAATGCTGGCCTGTAGTTTTGGACATAGAAGAGGGGCCTAGAGATAAATGGTCCAATATGGTACAGACATTATCCAGCAGGGAAGACCAGTGTGTTGGCAGGGAGAAATTGTTGAACTCGAGTAAGGAGCAGGCAGGGCAATACATGGGAAAAAACGCGGTGCACGTGTCTGTGTGCGCCTGTGTGGCAATAGTAGGCTTATTTTTGGCCTTTCCAAAAGTTGCTGTCAAACAAACCAAAACTTGTGAAAAGAAGGCTTCTAAGAAATCAAGAAATGGCAGTGCCAGTGTTGTGGTACTTTAATTGAAAAGAGGACTCTGTTTTGAAAAAGTTAAGTTGATGCTGGCCTATTAGTGACAGTAGGCCCTGTGTTTGATTTACTAATACAAATAATGAAAACAAATCCTTAAAACTGGACCAAATGTTAATGCATTCTCTTTGAGTATTTGAATATACTTTTGTATATACTTTTGAATATAGATTGCTACAAAAATTGCATCAGATGTAAAGTGTTACCGATTGGAAAGAGAAAGTAAGTAAGTTTTTTTTTTTTTTTTTTTTTTTTTNTTTAAAGTGTTACTGATTGGAAAGAGAAAGTAAGTTTGTTTTTTTTTTTTTTTTTAGAGTCAGGAGCATGTTTTGAGGATGCTCCCCTGGTATCATTAGCTCACCCTTGCTTTGGCTGACAGTTTTGCAGAGTCACTGTCTTTATTCTGTAATCTGAAGGTTATGCCCAGGTAAGGATAGGATGCCCAAGCTTACTGCTTTTAGACTTGGCTTGGGTGATTGTCCTGCTGTCATGGAAGATTCCATTTTCAAAAGGTTTTAGTTGACATTTGTGTCAGTGTGAAAAGTGCCTGTTTTTGCCACCCACTCTTGCTTTTTCCCATACTGACCATGGGAAAAAAAAATATGAGGACTAGTCAGGGTGTTTTGTCATACCAACTTTTGAGTTGATATCTTCCAGTTTACCTTCAAATGAAAGGCTTGGGCATGTCAGGGAAGACCTTGAAGACTGGCTTTGCTACCACAGTTGTCTCTGCTTTAGAGAACACACATTTGAAACCTTGTTGTTCTTCATGAAACGTATGTTCTTCTATCATGCTTTAAGAGATGTAAAATGGAGTAAAAATTAACAAATTCCTGCAACAAACTCCTCTCAGAGAAGGAGAAGGCAAATGAAGTACAATATGAACCTTGCTTGATTTTATTCAGTCACATTCTTTGTGCATAACAGTGAGTAAATTGCACAGTATGTAGGTGCACTGCAAAAGGAAGTGCTTAGAAAAGACATCTGAAAATATTTGTGATTTCTGCAGTTGGAGGTGTTGCCTTCTCTTTTCTTTCTTTACTTTATCTGCTATCATGTCCTGAGTTTTAAATTATTTTTTTAAAAGAGTACGGCAGGAAAATATATGTTCCCTATCTTGATCAATGGATTTATATAATCCAAACATGGCTTTGGTGCGTTGCTGTAGTAAAAGAAATGCTTATACATGGATATTCATCATATATTTTACAGCTTATTTATTTAAGCATAAGGTGGTATACTGCTTTTGGAGGGGGGTATATGTTGCTTATTATCCCATAAAAAATGACCTTACATTTGCTGGCTTCTTTCTATTTCCAAGAACTAGAAACTGTATCATAACAGGGAGCCAGGGATTGCTGTCTGGCAAAGACGCCTGATGTTGCAGATTTAGCACATCAGGAGAAAATGGGGATGTGCCGTCCTCTGCTCTGGGAACCCCTTAAGACATGTAGAACTTTATAGATACTGTCAACCTAAGTAACCCAACACCCTTGGCTTGCATCTGTTCTGCTTGAGTTTCTTTCCAACTTTTCTTGCTGTTGATGGACATTTGACATGATTTCAATGATAGATTAAAGATGAGTTTGGCTCGTGAGTTGAAATATAAAAAAGACACTTCTATAAAGTTATTTTAAGAACTGGTTGTGTTCCCGCAGAACTTGGTCTGCATGTGCAGAATTAGCTTGATTGGCAACAAAGAAATAGTCATGACTGTCAAAACTAAATAAAGTAACAATTGGCTTTCTCTGTAAAACCCATCTGATGTCTTGTCAGTATTGAACAAAATAAACCGAGTTTTTTTCTCCTGCTTGCACAGAAGCACAGTCATCTTAAATGCCAAATGCAGTTAAACTAAAGCAGTGCCTCGCAGTTAATGATAGATATGTCTTCTGGAGACCTCAGGGTACTGCCAGGGCAACTCCTTTTCTAAACAGTAATTCTGCATTGGATATCAAAACCAAAAAGAGAGATGTCATATTCTACAAACTGAATTTCTTTTAACATAAATGGAATGCAACTCAGGAGATTATTTTGCAGGATTTTGGATAGCTCTCTTAATGGCTATATTTCAGATATAGCCATTAGACTTTCTGGATTGGTAAATTAGTATTACTGTTGGTTTTTTTTTTTATTTTAAAAATTGCACTACTTAAGTACTAGCTCTTCAGGAGTTTTTGTTACATACTCATATCGGACTTTTTTATAGAACTCTTTATAATTCATGTATATGTCATTAGAAATGTTTAATAAGATCAAATAAAACAGTCTGTATAATCACGGCCATTTTCTGACAAACACATGCATGAGGGAATGTCATGTATAGCAAGGAAAATCCCAAATGAATTTTAAAGAGGAACATTTCTAATTATTGTGTCTCTAGTCATTACAGTCCACCTCGTGACAAATTGCTTCCTTCCTATGGCTTAAAAACTGAATTCACATTTACTTTCTAAAAAAAGACTCACAAAGTTACAAAACTGAGTCCAACACTTTGTCCTTCAAAATCCATGCACGCTTAAACGTCTATGAAAGTATTTGCTGAGCTGTAACTGGGGACAGACCAGATTTTAACGGCAAAGTGATGTGATTACAGGAGGCAGAGGTGAGATCCTGAAATTTTAGCCTGTTATACACAGACGAGGCAGCAATATTGTCCAGCTGGGTTTCTGTTGCATCTTGCTGTGCTTGGCCACGTGTTTGGATGGAGATAGGGCTGGAGACCACGACATGGCCTGTGCTCGGATCAGCCTGGGGAGCTGCTGCCCCAGAGGGACTCTTTTATTCACTCATGTATCTACCCCTGTGTAAGTTGGCAGTGGGTGCAGCTGAGGTGGTCTCCAAGGCTGGGACCCTGCAGCTGAATAATAATATGAAAAATGAGTCCTAGAAATGTGCTGGTTACTGAATCGCTGCTCACTGACTATGTAACTGTTGTCATATGTCCAGGTAGTCTTTTGAAGTATGTAACGTATGTCCCAAGAAATAGGGGATAACTACCAAGTGGCTTTTGATATTAGGCATTAAAAGCTGTATTTCATCTAAGCATCAAAATATAAGTAAGTATAATAGTTCGTTACTGTCTAGTTGCCCAGCCCAAATTAACTGAAAACAGGAACAAAAAATAAAATACAAGTTATTTCTTTTGGCTCCCTACACATTATTTGTATGTTTTTAGGTATCAACAAATATCTTGTCAAGTTTGTCTGTTTCTTTGAACTTAAAACACTTTGATTTACTTATGAACAATGTGCTATTAAAAAAAAAAAAGAAAACTAAAACAGATGTATCTATTGCCCAAGACCCATCTATATATATATCAGAGAAGTGTAATTGTAATTGAAGTTAGTCAACATTCTTTTAACTTCAACTGGATCTTTTTTTCTCTAAAATCACAGCTTGCTATTGCCAAATCTTGTATTACATATGATTCATTGATTTGTCTACACAACCTGAATTATTATTGGCTGACTCTTGTGAAATCTTGCTAAGTGAAAATTGGTTAAGTTTGAGAAAGCTGTAAAAAAAAGTAAGTTTTACTGTATTTTTTAGCATTTTCTTCTGCACGTTACATAGAATACTGAATTCTAAAACTAATGCTACCTGAATGACAGCACCTATTTTATTTTTCTGCTTTTCATCATCAGTGGAGTTTGTCTCTCCTGATGTTTTTTGTCCTTGAAATTCTGTGATTTGATGCTGAATGGTAGATGCACATTCTATTAATAATTTAGATGTAATTATGTTTGGAATTGCACTGGAAAGAAGGTGTTGGTTATTTCCAAGTAAATGAGTCGGTAAAAATCAGATGAGATATTTTTATGTATGTAGCTTGACGGTTTTTGTGAGTGTTTGTTCCATTACATTCTTGCTGTCTAAATATGAATTTCCAGGGGCCATCGTGTGTCTAGAACCATTTGACTTAACTCATGCGTGTGAAGCATAAGCCAGTGGTAGTTTTGTTTGATTTTCAAAATACAAAATATAGCACAGTAACAGTTTTATGAGTGATCTGAGATCACTTCAACTAGATGGAAGAAATTCTGTGCATAATTTTCAACTGTCAGTTATGTTGAAATAAGCATTTTGAAGTACAAGAAGAACTGACAGTATTTAGGTGTACATTTCTGTTTTTCTAGCTGTTGTAAAGTAAATAAAAAGTTGGAAGCGTTCATGGTACCTTTATATTTGTAAAAACACTGTATAATATTGAAAACTTTTCTCTTTTATGTTTCCTCAACCTTTTGTCCTAGCATGTGGAACAGATATAAAATTATGTTCTCAATAATTTTTCATTTCAGGGGATATATAAAACCTTGTCTAGTTGGTGCTTTCTAGATGAGAATGCTCTACTACTCAGGAGATCTGTTTCGCAGTGAATGTCCTCTGAAAATTGAAAACAAACAGAAATTCTTGTGCTAAAAGAAACTTTTTTTTTCTTTCTTTTTTTTTTTTTTCTATGTTAGCTAGATAAGTAATGAGAGTCTTTATGCCTTTGGGCTATCCCCTGATAAGAAAGCCCTCACTGCCATGACTGTCCTTCCTGGTGCTCCTGCCCCTAGGCGTGTGCTGGGTCTTTCTGGACTGGAATTTTACAACATTTTATTTAAATTGATTAAAATGAGAGGCAGAAGCTCTCATAGTTCTGCTGCTTGCTTTGGGTGAGAATTTATTCGCTTGGAAGAGATGAAGCAATTTTGGTGTGGTTTGCAAATAAAAGTGTAAAACCACTTGAACTCTTGAAGCTTGTTTTTCACTACAATGAGTAATGTCTGTTAAATTTGATTATTTATTGGCTAAAGAGAAATCAGGGGAAATCTGCATATGTTATTAACCATATAGCCTAAAAATTCAGAAGCTGTCTTGATTATATATATAAATTAGCCCATGAGCAAGGTTCGATGCAATTTTGGAAGCCAGGTGCATCCATTTCTCTGCAGGTTCATTTTTTAGTATAAGCGGAAGTCAGCTGCCTTATAAAACCATTACTGAGATGCTTTTTCAAAAGATTATAAAATTCAAATTCTGTTACTCTCTGGAAATCTCATTTTTTTTTCTTTTGACTTCCCTCCCCAGATATGCGTGATAAAATGAGGAAATGGAGGGAAGAGAACTACCGAAACAGTGAACAGATAGTGGATGTAGGAGAAGAGTTAATTAATGAATATGCATCTAAACTTGGAGATGACAGTAAGTACCCATTATTTTTAAAACTTCCATGTTTTAGTTTTTATTGCATGTGTCTGGTTTTGTTTACTCTGTTTGCTTCTTTTGGTCTGCATCTAATACTTCTGTGTGTGTTTTTTTTTTCTATCTGTTGATGTTCATTATGATGTTCAATATATGTTGCTTCCCTAATTTAATAGGTTGTCTGAATTCCCAGCCTCGGTTTCTTTACCAAATATGGGATGCAGAGAAAATTGATGAAAATGTTAGCTAGCTGAACCCTTAATTTAGCATGTTAGTAGTTAGACCATTATGGAAAACTTGGCATTAATCTCTTATCTACCTGTCATTCAACTGGTGTCATGTTATTCAGCAGCATGGCAAAAGTTGGAAAATATCCTTTTATAGGAAAGAAAGCTATTCCTTAGTTTAAGTCGTACATAGTGCAAGAATTAATATTAAGGCTGTTTTTCTTACAGCATTACATTTGTGATACTATATTTAAAGGTAAGTCTAGGTTTCTGCTATCCATAAAATTATTATTTTAGCTATGTTATACTAATTCTTGGTAGACAGAAATTTGGCATATAATGAAGAGAGAATTGTTCAGAACCATGTCACAACAATGCAATAGCACTTTTCTGTGAGAATGTAACAAAAGATGAGGCATAACAAAATACTCTGTCAAGTAGTTGTAAGTTTGCATATTGAAGTTACCCAGGCATTATTTTTAATGTTCATTTCTCTTTCTTTCTGTTTCTTTTATAACTTGGATAACTTAATACAGACCATATAGTTTTCTTGTAATGCATAGAAGTATCTGAAATTTATTTAAATATTTTTACTCATTTTAATTTTTGAAAAAGAAATACAGGGAATGGAAACCATATACCGTAAAAAAGAAAGGTACAGTATGTCTAGAATTCTTGGATGGCCATGAAAGATAAAGGAATTAGCAGATATGATGGATATTAGTCTTGTTGATTAAGGTGCTTTCAGAAAATATATAAATGTTGTCATGATTAATTTCAGAATACATATGGAAAGGAAAATAATGAATGGAATAAGTTAGATTATTTGGGTAGCTTTTTAACTTGATTTGTATGTATATAATTTGATTTATTTTATTTTATTTATTTGATTTATATATGTAATCTATATTTTGTGCCTGATGGCTGATGCATATTTCACGTATTTCACATTCATAAAAATATATATAAATTATTTTATGAAAATAGACTACAGCTCTTACAAATTGTTCAGTGGGCATAAAAGGCTACAAAAAAAGGCACAAGTCAGTTGTTTTATGTATTTAGAAAGAAAGAATATTGTCTTAAAAATAGCAGAAACTCATTAAACAGAATGTACATTCCAAAAAAGTTTGTGATTACCTTTGTTATTTGCTGTCTTTATTTTGGAAGATACTTGCTTCTGGTTTGGTGCCATGATACATTGAGTGCCCTGGTTTTACTTACAGGGGTCACCTGGTTCTTGCAGTTCACTTCGGATATTTCCTTCTGCCCTACCCCGTCTTTTCTATAGTCTGTGCAACTGCACCTCTGAGTTCCCTGAGTTCCATTCACAATGTAGTAGAGCTTAAATAGGAATAACACAGTGTGCCATTGATTTAGGGAAATTGTCCCACCTCAAGAAGAAAGTCATGCTTACAGGAGTTTTGGCAGTGAAACGGTTAAATAAATTTATTTTCTTTCTAATCCCGATGGCCATTCTCCGAGTCTGATCAGAGAGAAGGTCCTAATGGAGATCTGTTTAGAAAATTGTAGATATAATGTTAGGAAAAGCAAAGAATTAGAACTTATTGCTTTTCAAGATGTCAAAAGGTATTTTATATTACTAAAAGCAATAAAAATACTTAAATGTATTTTTAATTAACTCCAGCAGTTTGTTAAAATGTCCCTTTTTTCAATAATTATCCACAGGAGCAGATGGGGAAGAATATATAAACAAATTTCATGGATCTTTTTTGCATTTTAGATATTTCCCATTATTTTTTAAAAACTATATCTGTGTTTAATGTTTTTTTTTAATGTGTCCAGTTTGGATAATATATGAACAGGTGATGATTGCTGCCCTGGATTGCAGTCGAGATGATTTGGCATTGGTAAGTTTTCAAGTTGACTTTTCCCTCAATCCTTAAGTTTTCTTCCTGTGAATCTCTTCCAGGTAGTTATAGGATATTCTGAACTCCCTGTCTTGGACTTGTAGATTATTGAGAAATGCACTGCAGGGAAGAAACTGCCTCCACCCACCTTCCCTAATGTGTAACTTTTGTTTAGACAGATCACGTCTCTTCCATTGGCCATGAAAATATTTACAGCTACTCTGGTATGGGCTGAATGACAAGAATAATACTAAAAGTTGCCATATTTTACAGAGAATGTTTGTTTATTGAAAACCTCTCAAATTATATATTTTTTGATTGTTTTGGGTTAAAATGTCATGCATGTCATACTATTTGTCATGTGGGCTATTACCACAGACAAGGATTAATACAACGTAGAGTAAGGCATTTATGGCCAGTGTATATAATTCTGAACGCTACAGCTGTACTAATGAGTTATAGTGGAAAAAAAAAAAAGTAAAAAGGTGTGGTTGTATTCATTTTTGCTTTTACTAAAATGTCAAGACCACATTATAAGCTTAAGACTGTTTGGTTTTCTGTTAGCTACCTGTTTTTATTTTTTTCACTTAATCCTCATCATTTGAAGAGGTGGCACAGCCATTTTGCTATTCTCTTTACATTGTGAGCAAAAAATAAGGGTCTGAGGATGCTAAAAATCAGTGAAATACTTCCTTTGGCATTTAAATCAAGTCTGATTCCTAAAGGCAGGAAATCTTGCTGTTAACTCTTTTTCAAGATGGTACATTTCAAGTGTAGGAGCTGAATGTCAAGGGAATAACTTTCCTGCAGAGTATTTGGTGCTTTTCTCTATCGACAGAGCATGGACTTAAGGTGAATTCCATCCAATGGAATTAAAATAGGGACTGGTTTTCTTGATAGGTTTATCTATTAGGTAAACAGGCCATTTCTGATGTTTGAATTTCACTCTCAGAAGTTAATTAAAAAAGTTCCCTTCTTAAAGCATTTGCTTCTATCATTAGGTAAAGCTTGTATTTACTTCACGTTCTTTAACTGGTGGTTCCTCAACTTTACTGTATCATTAATGAGCTTCTTTTTATTCTTTTCTCCATATTGTATGTCAAGAGAGAGCATTTATGAGCACCAATATAGCAACATAGTCAGCAGGCTGAAGGAAATGGAAATGCTTTTCTATGTGGCCCTGGAGTACTGTATACCAGTTTCAAACTCCTCAACACAAGAAGGACTTTGATATATTGGAGCAAATCCAGTGGGCAACCATTAAGATGATTAAGGAGGAACAGGAAGGCATAATGCATAAGGAAAGGCCGAGCGATCTGGATTTACTAAGTCTTGGGATGAGAGGCTTTTTCTTGCTGTCTTCAAATATATACCAATGGGAAGGTGCAAAGATGGAGCCAAAGAGAAGAGACACAGGTTGCCCAAAAGGAAATTCTAAATAAAAATTGGGGAAATATTCGTAGCAATAAAGATGGTGAACCCTTTGGAATAAGTTTTCCAGAAAGACTGTGGGATCTCCATCCTTGGAGGGGTTCAGAACTTGACTGGCAGGAGGCCCCAAGCTTCCTGTGCTAACTTTGAAGTTGACTCTCTTTTGAGTGGGGATTGGTCCCAGGTGACTTCCAAAAGTCCCCGTCAACTGAAATTATTCTGTGATTTTTAATGTGAATACTTTTTATGGATATTTAGTTACAATTGATTTGTTTGTAAAATTATTTTCATGTATACAGATAATGTAAATAAAATGAGCTAATGTAAAACTGTAACACCTTTTCACCAGGTTAAAACTTTAAAACACAAGTTTAGCTATTTCTTTGCAGGCAAAAACTTGAATAGGCAAAAGTCTGCTTAGCACCCAACTTTTAATGAACTTTTCATCCAGCCTTCACAAAAGGCTGGAAAAAAACATGGGGCTGATTTGTGGCCTGAAAGTCAACAATCTTGGACTTACTCCAAATAAATAAGACACTTTACAGCTCAAGTCATCTGTGAGAACTGCTCTCCCAGGGTTTTACTCCCCTACAGATGGCAAGGCACCCCATAGTCTTTGAGCCTCCTGCTGGGTTGTTTGGGCAAAACTCAGCGGTCTGTGATACCCAAGGGGTCAGGCTAGAGGATGTACCTGCGAGAAGGGCAGTGGAACTAGAAAGGTCTCAAATCTGTATCTCAAATTCTGTATGTATCTGATAAAATGGAGTACACTGAAAAAATGCAGCACAAAGTACTGAACTTTTGGTGAACCCAGTGAGCTTTCCTTTCTTAGATAATTCTTGTGTTTCTCAAAATACTGTTTTAGTATAGCTGTCTGTTCAAACAAAAATAAATAGATTTAGTGTTTAAATAATGTATTTCTATGTGCTGATTTATATCAAAAGCATTTTTGATCTTCATTTTGAGAGTCTTCTAGGAAGACTCATGAAGTTGTTGAGGGAGCCAGTGTTGAAAGGTCAGTTGTGAAACGTTATGTATTTTTCCTAGCCCTGATGGAGATTTGGAGTTTCTGTGCCCTCTAAGGATATCACTTGAGATGAGAGTGCAACAGTTTTATGCATCTTAGAAAGTAGGCTAAAAGCCTAGAGGGAAATTTAGATTTTTCTTTTTAATGTGATTGATTTATAATAAAGAAATAGTTAATTCAAACAAGCCAACATCATATGTGGGTTTTTTTACTACATCTGTAGCCCCGAAGTAGGACAAACCGCTGTGCAACTTCTGTTTTTTAGCAGTGAGCTTTTGACAGCTGTGATGCATTTTGCTTAAGGGAATGGGTCTCATCTGCTCCAAATGAGCAGACTGAGATGGTTTTCATAGAATCACTCATCTGGCTTCTTTTCCTTTTTTTTTCCCCTCTTTCATTATTGCTGTCCTCTTTGTCTTGTCCCAAGTGAGTGTGCGTTATGCATGCAGCCACTGCAGTTAGCCAACTTTGTCTTTCACACACATGTTTTGGTGAAATCACCTGCTCTTGGCAGGCGCCTGCACTATGATGCTGCAATGCAAGTTCAATTACCATCAGGTAGTCGGATCTGTATGCGAACTTTTCAGGTCTCAGAGTACCCCGCACGGCATCACCTTCTGCTGTAATATCCATGAAAGGTCTCTGGATGTAGCAGTCTACATTACAGTTTTTGCCTTTTTAAGTTTATTGGAGAAAAACCAGAACATACTTTTATTCTGAAAGGTGTTGGCCTTCATGATAGGCGGATTATTGGAGAACATAATAGGTTTACAGTCTGCAAAAGTTCTTTTTAAAAAATACAGGGTTATACTTGCATTATAAAAGCTAGAGTGAAATTCCTTCTCTGGAGTTTTATGTAGGTTTTCCTGTCTCTTGAAAATGCTCACAGGTTAGTTCAGATTATGTAACGTGCTACTAAGAACATGCAGTTTTCTGTAACATCTGTAGTTCAGAGCAGCAGCGTTTGACCTGGCCGTCATTAAAAGTGCCTGTAAACTGTTTCTATATTAAGTCTGGGACTTTTGTTACATGAAATTGCATTGCTGAGATCTTTATTGATCCATGCAAACAAGATCATCATGAAAATAGCCTGTGCTTACTTGAGGCAAGGCATTTCCTCCCCTATTGCTGTCTCCTTCCTCTCTGTCCTCCTGTACCTGGGAGATGGGAAGACTTTTTCTGTGCTGTGCTCTAGGACAGAGCAGAAGCAGAGAGGGAACCTGAAAATTTTTACCATTGCTTATCTGTACGTATATTTTTTGAGGCCAGTGGATGTGATGAGATGGATCAGACTGTGTAGTTAAGCTTCATCAGACCCTTAGAACTGAAGAACAGGTCTTGCACTGATTTATATAAATCAGTGCCTTGAAAAGGAGGATTCTGTGTGGTGCTTTTAGCATGATTTATACCATAGCTCTTTTGCAGAGCCTGGGACCCTTCCACTTTAATGGATTGGCTACAAATATTGCTCTGCTATCTAGGCACACTCATGATATGCTCAGACTTGGGTTTCTCTGGGGAGGTTCTGACTCAGGCACTCTACAAACATCCTTTTCCTATAATCCTGCAAAATCTGCCTGTGATGAATTCCTTTTATCCAGCCCAGGTGTCTCATTGATTTCAGACGTTTTGCCTCCTGTGCCAGCAGGCTCAGTTTAAGCCAGTGACAAACATTTTCTTTGGATTTCAAAGTTTTATTTTAAAAATAAACAGCACATAGTATTAGCATAGTTTCTTCCATTGTAAGAGAAAGAAGTATCATATAAGCTCTTATGTCTTTATTTTGGGTTTTACTGTTTTCTGTTATTATGAGGCAACTAAGTAGACTTCATGTTTTAATAGTATCAGAAATCTTTTAGTAGATGAGTATAATTTTCTAGATAAATAACTATTTCCAAGAAGCCCGACAATCTAGCGACGTGTATGGAAAAGATTTCTTAGAAGTAGTCTTCTAACACTAACAGGTTTCAATTTCTGAACTTCTCTTTATAATTTATATTTTATTGCTTATTTCAAGGTTTGGTATTTGCTTTCATGCTCTTGGAAAAAAATGTCTTTTTTTCTTTACAGCTTATGTGTGGATAGTTATATTCACAAAAATATGTTTGGTTTGTTTATTTGTGTAGTTCTGTCTTCAAGAACTAAGGCGGCAGTTTCCTGGGAGCCACAGGGTTAAGAGATTAACTGGAATGAGATTCGAAGCTATGGAAAGGTAAAAGCAGAATTTAAGAAAATATAATTCCTGTCTGGAAAAGATACTTACTATTTCTTAAAAAATAATTCAGTCATAGTAAAAGGAGAGCAAATAGTGCTGTGTAGTTTCCTTGCAGAAAGTAACAGGGTGCATGATGATTTAACAATGCTTAGACATTTCTATTGCATTATAGTTTGGACTCTGCAGCATTATGTTTTTCCAGTCTCCCCATCAGACTTCACAGTTTAAAAGAGTCTGTTATGTGCCAGCATAAATCATTATACAGTAAAACACTAGGCACTTTTTTTGGCAAAGTCTGCAAACTATGCATTTAATGTCACACATGTAGAGCAGCCTTTGAAAATCACTGACAACCTTTTTGTTCTCCTTATTCTCCTGCACTCCTAATTAGCAGGGAACATCTTTGCCCATGTACGGTAGGTCCACTAGAATTTAATAAGTATTAAATCTATGTTTTCCTCATAGAAATTACTCAAAAGCCATCCAGAACAGAGTATCATAGAATCATAGAATGCCTAAGGTTGGAAGGGACCTCTAGAGGTCATCTAGTCCAACCCCCCTGCACACGCAGGGCCACCTAGAGCACGTAGCAGAACCTGAAATGCAAACTGACTTTTCTGAAATACCCCTTTTATAGAAGGGTTATAACTTAGTAAGTTTAGGAGGAATACATAAAATAATGAGCTTGGGTTTTTCAAGATAATTACCTCAGGGCATGAGGTTGACCTTCATTGTCTGTCTTTGTTCTTTTAATATATCCTTTTTATCAACCTTCTCTTCTAATGCACTTTTCTTGGGTATTGCAGAGAGCAGTTCAAACCTTGTGAAGGACTTTTAGTTTCTGATAGCTTTGAAGACTAGTAAATCTCTGCTGCACTTCTAGTTGAGATTTAGAGCTTTTAAGCTGTCTTGATATGGAGGAATTAGAATTTTGAAGTTTTTTTTTTTCTATTTAAGTGTTTTCTTTTATATTTATCAGATATTTTTCATCCATTTCCTTGCAAAATGAACTCTGAAAATACAATTTGGTATCAGCCAGCTGTGAAGGTCCATTGTTTGGATGAAAATAACCAGACTCCAGTACCACCAGACCAGCCTGAGGGCAATTAAAATTTTGACATTCACACTCACTTTGAATAAAATATTATCCCATTAAATTTAGCTCTCTTTCTGCCTTCATTTGATGTAGGGTAGGAAGATTGGCAGCAGCTTTCTCCCTCCCCCACACCTATCCACAAGTGCAAAAAGACCATAATTCTCTTCAGACTTGTGTGACTACATTAAATATGTTTCTGCTCATGAAGAGATCTTTGTGGGAGGTGACTGCTACACAAACATTGTGCATTGTTTCAGCAACCATGGGATTAAAGTGCAGTTTTCCAAAAGTGTGCTTAAAAATGAGGTTAATTCCTCACGTGACATTGCAGCATCCTGGGTGCACTGACAAAAGATGAGGTTTCATCTCCACAGGTTTCCCCCAGAATTCAAGAGATGGGAGAGAGGTTTCATGTCTGGGTTATCCTGTGCAGGAACCTGTCCTGGTACAGGAACTCTGTGATGTCTTTGTCTCCAGTGACTATAAATGAAGCCCAGGTTGACCTGCTAGGCTGAAGTGATGACACATCCTGCTGAAGTCTGAGAGACTCTCAGGAGCTGATAACATCCTGCCTTCCGTAACAGGAAGGTGAGGCAGTGAACAACAGCCTTGCAGATTGAGGACGTTGCTCACTAACAGGAAGAATGGAGTATTCTGGAACTTCACTGCTTCTAACTGAGATTATGGTCATCATGTTCAGGCTTCTAAAGTATGCTGGATAAAACAGTAACCAACAGGCTTCATGAAAACAACATTTGCAGTACTTCTGTGTAAGTTGTCTGAGCAATCACCATCTTCTCATTTCTGCTTTTGTACAGAAATTTTGTTTCACATTTGTTTTTATATCTTATGGTGATCTGGACTGGAGAGCTGAGTTTCACAAATCCCAGTGCAGCTGAGGGCAGAGTGTGAGTGTGTAAGTGGGTGTCCAAGGGGAGAAGGGGCTGAGTAACAACCAGGTCGGTCAGCAGCACTTCTGCAAAATTGTCAGGCTGCACATTGAGAGCAAAAGAGTGTCCCCGCTGTGTGGTGACAGCACATGAGATGTATAATCTAAAGTGTTTTGAACTGAATTGTTTTATTTGCCCAGTGTGGGTTCTTTATGTGGCTTGCTAAATGCACAAATCTGTTTACCAGAAGATTTAAAGCATTTATAGCAGTTGCAGTAAATTATTTGTAGCATACTTCAGGAAACAGAATTAGTTAATAAAACCTACGTACTGATAATGGAAAAAGTTTTCTTTTATAATCTGTGGTAGTGTAGGGGTTGGACTCTTTTGTATTGACCTTATGCTTTATAAGGTCATAAAAAATAAAATTACCTGAAAAAAAGTGAAAAGTCTATCACTCTGAGTGTCCTTTTGAGTTTTGGATTTTATGTTCCTTTGGCAAAGAGAAAAGTTGGGAAGTAGTAGCTGTACCAGTTAGGTACAGAAAAAACAGAGAACAGGAAAAGGACTGAAACAATTTGGGTGTAAAATGTGTAAGTTGTTGCTGAAATAGTATTCCCTGGAGGAGTTACATTTTTTGTTTAAATACTGGCATAAAATACTACAGTTCAGATTTAGCACTTGCATAACAGGAATTTTGCAGAAATACAGCTCTCAATGTTCAGTATGAAAAGTGCAGCAGTGCTATTAACTGTATTGGAAGGATAGGTGGAAAGTCAGGAGTTATTAGCAGAAATAAATGTGACATTTCTTTCAACAGGTATGATGATGCTATCCAGCTATATGATAGAATTTTACAGGAAGACTCAACCAACACAGTAAGTTTTGAACTACAGTGTAACACTGTTTGAAATTTTCCTAACATTTTGTGGGATTCACTATAGAAAAGCATTTTGACTGTATGATTTTTGAATTTGTTTTCTTTAATTTCTTAATTTAATCACTTAGAACAAATGAGATTCTTCTCATGAACAGAAGGTGTGATTTAATACTTGCTTAAGTGCTAAGTTTAGAAAACATATTGTTATAACTTGTAACCCTTTCAGTGATCTTTATAGGGGTTGCACTGGACTTTTCAGCTTTTCCATTTCCCCTGAACATTTAGTATTAAAGCATCAATATAGTCTGCCATGTGTCATCTGTCTTCCTAACGCTTAATCTTACTTTCACGTATGAGTACACTCAGGTAGTGCTTGAAATGCCTAGTTACTTTGATTTATTATCTGGGACACTTTATTAACTTTTGAATCAAAATGCTGTAAAGCTTGCCAACCTTACAAAACAAAACCTGAGACAGACTGTACTTTTTAGGGATTTCTTGAATACTGGTTGTATAAGAGTCCTCGAGATACTGGATGCCAAAATGAAAGTCTAAAAAAATATTGCAGCGATATATTCCTACTTTCTTTTTTTCCCAGTAAAGGTAAAGCTGGAAACATGAAGAAATCATGAAGTTTCATATCTTTATATCACATGGTGCAGTTACAGTTAGCAATTACTATTGATCATTGCTCATTTGAGAGTTTCTATGTCTATCTTGATTGGTTTGAAAGAACTGTGTCTTTTCAGTAGAGCAGTCATCTAGGCAGGTGCAACACTTTGGCAATTACTGTAGATGTTTTGACAGCCTCGTGCAAACCTTCCTCAGTACATTTTGAACTGCTGCTTTTCTGCATTGCTATCTGGTGTGGTTTGTCCTTCAGCATTGCTAACCTCCAGAAACAGGTAACTGGGCAGGGTGTGCCGCAACTGGCTATAGATAAAATGCCATCACTTAAAGTAAACTATGGAGAGGAAAAAAAAAACAAAGCAAACCCTAGGAAATTATTTTTAAGGTTACATTTAAAAGTGTAAATAACAAGTACACAGACAAGAATGTTAGAATAAACTCGGCATCTTTTTGCAGTGGTTTAACTGAACAAATGTTTGTTGTTTTTTTTTGTTTGTTTGTTTGTTTTTCCTCTTTGTTCTCCCTAAAATTGTACTACTTGCTCTGTGTTCTGCAAGACAAATGTAAATGGTCTGTGGTTGTCCTTTGGAAATATATGTAGTATTTCTGAGTAGGAGTTTGGCTACAAGGTATATCATTGCTTGCAGTAGAATTAGATGGATTTTAGCAAGGTGTGGCTCAAAGAGGTCTAGAGATGCTGTCTTCAGAGTCATGCTAAAACAAGATGGAAACCATCTTGTGCAGCCACAAGAATAGGTCACCTAGGTGCACATTTAATGACCCTCTGCTGAAGCCAGTGGAAAATGGAGCACCATATTGCCATGGCTCCTGCAGACCACAGATCTTTGAAGTGTGCTTTTTTGGCAGTTTTACTCTTCAGCTGTCTCAACATGACTAACGTCATCTGAGTAAGTGGTTTGTTGGATAGTTTTATAAAACAGAATGATATATTTAAATAAGTAACATGCATGGCAATTACCTAATTTGGATTTCCTTCTTTAGAAAATCATAAAGATACATAAAATGTTAATACTTAGAAGCATAAGACCTAAATATTAGAACAGCTGCATGACCTATTGGCTTTCTCTAAATCTGAGAACAGAAGTGAAGAGGCTATTAAATACGGAGCAAATGTTCTTTGTTATATAACTATAGAATAGATTGGCTCAGTTTGCATGTGCAGAGTGAAAGTTAAATAGAAAGTTTTGATAAATTGTCATATGTTAGAATTCTTTGTGTCTTTTACCTGTTAATTATTTCCATGCACACATGTGGCTGCTGTAGGAAAATAAATATTTCAAGATTTTAAAAAAGAAACTGTTGCTGAGTTTGTCTTGGCACTCACCTCACCTTACAGCAATTTCTTCTGGTGTGCTGACACATGGAGTTGCTTATATATATTAAAAGTTCTGGCAAGTGCTGCAAGTGGAACATGGACATTGTTCACACGAGTCATGTAGAAATCCTGACAGTATCAAATTGAGAGAAGCATGGGAAAATTTTCTTTTTTTTTTTAAATCATTTATTTTTAAAATACTGCAGTCTGTTATGGAAAGTGAACTTAGCACTGATGTTATCTAATGGACATTGACACATTTGTATGAGTCTTTTCTGCATGCAAAATTCGGAAATTAAGATAATAGTAATTATTTTCTTTCACTTCTTTGGGCAGAATTTCAAGTACTCACTGTAACAGAAGATGACGACCCGTCTGTCCATGTTTTGTCTCATTTTAAGCTTACTTGCTGAACCAGCTGCCGCCTTGACAGTGGGGCAATGTTCATGTGGTCACTTGGGGGATGTTGCTTTGCTGCTCAGCGTGTGGAGGTGGGACTTAGAGGCTGCCCCTTCCCTAAAGACGTTTTCATTAATGGGGGAAACCTGATGCCTATGAAAAGCACAACTTGTGTGGATGTTAATACGTTAAGAGTGGGAACCCTTCTTCTTTCCAGACCGTTTCTCTTGAAATGAGGGAGTATTAGAGCAGTAGCTGGCAGATTATTCTATTATTAAGGCTGCATAACACTTTCTATTGTAGGATGATTTTATTAATTAAAATTTAATGTCGTGTTTAGTTGAAAGTCTTTATACTGATGCCAGACAGTGGCTTTGTTGTTTCTAGATCTTCAAATAAGGTGCTTGATGTGTTTCTGAGAACAAAACAGGGGGGGCATTGGTCATCTTAGCATGTTTGGAAGAAGGATTTTTTTTGTTGTTTGTTTTTGTTGTTTTTAATGTGTTTCATTGAGAAATCTCTGTGCTTCCTTCTTTTAGAGAAAAGTCTTGGATACTAACAGGAAAAGAGCTGTGGGTAGAATATTATACTATGAGAACAACATCCAAACTGGCTAAGTCACAGACATTTGAAAATCTTCATTTCATGTGCTCAGTAGACACTGCTGGAATTTTTATTAAACACTTCTTCTTAAAATTCCACTTGAGTGTGATTGATCCCAGGCTAGAGAGCCTAAGCAGTACTTCCCTGCAGTTGTTCCCCATGGCTGCAATGCTCTGGGAAGGCATGGAAAGTAGGGAGACTTCCTTGTTTTGAGTTGCAGCCAAGCAGGAGAAGGAAAAGAAGAAGGAAGGGAAGGAAAAAAAGTCTGGAAGGAACTGAGTGATATGAGAAGGAAGCAGAATTGTGAGGACCAAAGAGGAAGGGAGAGGTGAGCTCTTCAGGTAACATTAGAAATCAGGTCAGAAGTAGGATATCAGAAGAAAACGTGATAACACTTGAGTCTTGGACATTTGTTTAAAAAAAAAAAATCACATCTTGCCTTCGGGCACTGTATTTTCTGTTGTCAGTAAATAGTTTTAAGACCTACTGGTGAAATGTGTATCTTTTTCCGCCTGGTACCTGCTGTGTATTAGTGTAGTCAGTAGCTGACAGAGATACCTGTTTTAGGGGAGCAATTTAAATGAACACCATCTATTTTAATAAGATACTTAAATATTTCTGTGAATTGGTCAAGATGACTTGTCCAAGAGTGCAGAGAAGATAGATGGTGAGAAAGGAAATTGAGTTCAGATGTCCAAGACTTAGGTTGGTGTCTAAACCAAAGTGCTGTCCTCCCACTCTAGCTATTGATTCCCTCCATTCTTCTTCAAGTCATGTCCCAAGAAGACTGCCAAAACAGAGTGTCAGAAATAGGGGAAAATGAGGTAAGACACATGGTTGTGTCTTAATCTAATCAATAGAAAATACGATGTTTTTATTGGGTTACTGGTTCTACTGTTTCTTTTTCCCCTTTCTCAGCTAAACTTCTAATTCAAGAAGACACTATATGTGCTTGCTTGGCTTAGGACATACGGATAATCCTATTAAGTTTATGGGTCTGGTCATATAACTGTGATTTATTGAACAAAGAACTTAAAAATTTAATAACAAGATGGTTATAGATGCCATTATCTTTCAGGCTTCTTAACATGTTCTTTGCTAATTATTGTGGAAATGAATAGGGAAAAATATATAGATTTGGTCACTTGAATTTACCATTTTTTGTACCATTTTGATTTGTTTTTTCCTGGCCAAGCTGGACATGTTCCAGAAAAGGCACTAGAGATAGCTGAAGATCTGTGGGATTTTTCTAATCACTAGTAGAAAAATCTGGAAAAAAGGTGGGACTGTGCACTACTGGAAAAATCTAAATAAAGGATAGGACTGTATATCACTTTACATGGGCAGGATTTATGTGTCGTTAATACCTCAGCTCTTTCAAGCTTTCTGACAAACCTTTTGTCATTGTGTGTTACTATCATTTAGACTAAATAGATAACTTAGTTTCATCCGGTCCCTTATCCTTAACAAACACGAGGAGAACATTGAACTTTAAGTACAATCATTTGCATTTGAATAGTGATAATTCTTTAAAACTCCTGCAGTTCTTATGCGTTCATTTTAGGCCGAGGGGGACCTCCTGTGAAGTTCATCCAGACCTGTACAGTCCACAGGTACTTAAAGTTTCAAGAGGGAAGTTGCTTGTTCAACGAGTACTTGCTCGTGGAGGGAGTTTTCTGAGGTGGTGTGTATATGGTCCATAAAATTTGTGGCCAGCACTGCCAGGAAGGACACTAATAATCTCAAACTGAAGTTTGTTGGACGATAGTTTTACAGGGAATTGAAAAGTTTGGCCCTGTGTCTGATACTGGCTGAAGTTAGTGAGTGGTGTGTGGAGCTCCAGCTGCTGTTTCAGGTAGTCCCCAAGGAGGCCATATGATGAAGTTGGGGATGCAAATATGGATCCCCAATAAGTGTTGTCTTCCTTTGGCAGATGAAGCATCATTTACCTTCACTAGGGTGGTTATTTTTTGCTTCTTCTTGAACCGTGAGTGGTGAAGTGAGAGATTGCTCTTGGTGTTTGACTTCTGACTGTGTTACTGGGTGTAACATTTTCAAATGTTGATGGAGATTTTGTCCCTTCGAATTAAGTACTTGAAAATACAAGAAGAGCTGTAGCGAAGTTGTGCCCCAAGTCCATTTAGGTCTTTGTATTGTGTTGGAGGGTGACCTATAGCAGCTACCAGGGTAAGTGAATAAGAGCAGGGCAAACACAATTTGCTCTGCTCCAGTCTCCCAGCTTTTAGTCTTCAGTTCATGGATTCCCGGTGCCAGAAGTGGTAGCTGCTAGCTCTTGATGGAATTTCTGCATTAGTTTTTTGAGTCGCTTTCTGAATATTTGTAAATTTTGTGCCTGTATACCTCTACTTACAGCACAATTTGACAGTGAATTTCCATCACTTCTGCTTTGGGCAAATCTTTAATACATTTCGAGCCTTCCACCTATCAATTTTGATAACCTTAATTCTTTTCTTACAGGCAATACTCATTTTCTGTTCACTGTAATAATTTTCTTGTTCATCATTCCATAGCAGAATAGATTTCCTTCCCCTCTAAGCAAAACTGTAGCCTGTCTAGCAGTTCTGGTTGCCTGTTCTGGGCCCTCTGGTTGCTCTACTTTTCGGACAAGGTAGGAGAGCACAGAAGTGTTGTTAGTGTTCAAAATGCAAGAGCATTATGGATTTATGCAGTGGCAAAATGTGTTCCGGTCTGTGTTCTTTTCTGATAATGCCAGCACCACTGTGTAGTTTCTAAGAGCACTTCTGCGCACTGAACTAACAGTTTATAGAACATTTTAGTGCAATTCCAACATCTTCCAAACTGGGTGCACTCAGAGAGTGTTGCATTAAATTAGGCTGGTTCTACCCTTTGTGTATCCAGATTAAATTTTACAAACCATTTTATCATGCTGGCATTTCCTGTTGTGAACGCTGGTCGTTGCAGTTGAGTTTTGTTTTGTTTTTTTATATATATATANTTATAGAACATTTTAGTGCAATTCCAACATCTTCCAAACTTCCTGTCACTACTTGGCTTTGTCTCATCACAGTTAATTCCCATGTTAGGACACCTATAAATATGCTGAATGGTAGTTTTTTATAGGTGACTGTAGGGTTTTTGGTAGGAGAGAGTGACTAGTAGACAGGAATGACTTTTTCCTGTTTTACATCTTTTATCTGGTTTATTAATCTGTTTGAAGACCTTCCTCTCTTAACCTGTGGCAGTTCAGGTTCCTTAAGAGCATTCAGTGAGGCTATTGTTCATGGGAGCTCTGGACACTTTAATACATTAAAAATAGATTCACATTTGCTACCTGACTTTGGTCAGAAGCTCTGTGCCTGCATAGATTCAGTTGCAAGATTTGGCCTGGTCTGACTGCCTTTCACGGTAACTTAGGGAAAAAAAAACCCTAAATCTGGTACCAGTATATTCACTGTTGTGGTTGCATTCAGATCACAACTTCCATATTCTTCCTTCCCTTTATATTTATTCTAGCTGTTCACACTTCTGTTTTGATTAGTATATTGCAATTTGAAGGAAATCTTTGTCATCAGCCAAACCTTTAGATCAAATGTACCTTTTCTAAAATGTTAAATTCTTCATAAAAACAATTTGAAAGAATTAACTTTGAAGCAAATTATAAAGTCGCAAAATAAAATTTAACACTGCAGTAGTTACCCAGACATGAAGCTGCTCCTTTCTTAAGAAAGTCAGTAACTGAAAACGCTTCTCCAGTGAATACCTTCTTTGCAACCATGAAATTTAGAGCAATCTCAGGCTCTCTGTTGCTGTGTTTTTTACTAATCAAATGCAGAAGTTGATAAATGTTCAACTCCTCGCTTTGCTTTGAGTGTACTTAATGCTAATTAAAAAGAATCATGACAAATGGAGGATTAGTTCTTGTGCCAGATTGGGGATTATTAGTTTTAAAAGAAATAGCTTGGAAAGGTTCACTGTTTAATAAATATGTGACATACTAAAGCACCTTACTCCATATGATACTGATTATGGTATAAGTGTTTCTTTAAGATGACATATATCTTTCCATTAAGAATGTGGGATTTACAGAATCAGCCAATAATCATTCCAGTGTTTTGTTTTAAATGCTGGAAAATTGATAGGGGGAACTCCATGTCATAGGTTCTGCATGGTCAAACAGTGCATGTCTTGTGGCAACATAGTTTTTTTTTTTTTCTTTCTTTCTCTCTTTTCCTTCATGATTTAAGGTGGAGGGAGAAGGGAGAATGAGTTCCTTTATGTATTAGAATTGTTATTAAAAAAATCTTATTCTTATGATACAGAGAATTCAAATGAAACCCTTGGGGAGTCTTATTTTTCTATCTTTGTAGCATAATTGTTACGGCTACTTTACTGTGCTTCATAGTTTTCATAATAATCACAAAACTTACAGTTAAAAGTAGGTCACTCGGTTATTTTTACAGGACTTGAAATTAATGAGTTTGAACACATTCCTGTTCTGTGTTCTGCAATTTTTTTGTATCTTGCAATATATCTATGAAAAATTAATTCACATTTGGAAATGTGAGGTTTTTACTAAAAGAAGGACTGCAACACAGTAAAATATAACCTGCTTTTTGCTAGCTAATGATGAAAAAGGTGCTAAATTGGATGTAAGAAATAAAAATGCTGCTACATAAGTCATCTGTAGTACTAGTGGCATATACCTTTTCTTGTAAGAGTAATTAATTTTGTCTAGTAAGGTGGTGTTGCACAGTAAAAAGAAATTGCTTGACTTGATGCAGATAAATAAGAAGTAATTCCAAGTAGCTAAATTTTCATTACATACCCTATTCATTAAGCACCCTGGCAGTGTGATGTTATTCCCAGATCACCGAGGAAATGGGACTCACCCAGAGATCTAGATAAGGGATCAGCAGTGATAAAAATCATGATAAGGAGTAAAAGCTGGCAACACTCACACTTGTCAATGTCCTGATTTTGATGCAAACCCATCTATTTTTACATAGATACTTGTACGTATTTTTTTTTTTCTTGAAGCATTGACCGCTACAGTCATAGTGAATTTCAGACTTCATTTAACAAGTAACTGATAGCCCTTGTGGTCTGAAAAAAAGCTATAATGATAAGTGTAGTATATAAATACAGATAAAAACCAATGCTGTTTTGTCTTCATTTATTTATTTTTTTAGTTTGTCTTAGGATTTTTAGGCATCATAGATCTGAATACTTCATATCATAGCTATTGAATGCCTAAGTACCTATCTCATGGTGATATGTGCAGAATATTTTTGTTTTAATTTTATTTATGTGATTGGAAAATGTTCACAACTTCTTTAAAAACAATGCACGGATCCTGATTGAATTTTTTGGAGCAGTTTTTAATATTTTAAGCAAAATGCTGACTTTCAAAAATTTTTTGCCATTATAAAACATTTTGGCTATCCAGTTACTAGTTTTTCTTGTAAAAAATATCAGCACTATGTTAAATTTTGTGCCTTTTTTTGACCTAGGAGTTCTCTGTATTCCAGCATTTTTGGAGGTGTATTTGAAAGGGAAGAGAGTGCAAATTTCAAGCACAGAGGCTGTTTTATCTTTAGTGGTGTGGAAGATGAGTGAAAAATGAAGTTTTAAATACTATTTTTCTTAAATATGAAACAAAATTTTAGTTTTGCAGAAACATTGTGGGATTTGGAGTAGGAGGATGCAGTTTAGAGCAGAGGAAACTCCACCAGGTGCATATACGCATCTGTGTTTTACTGCAAATGCTGCTATCGAAACCTGTTTATTTTACCTAATCCTTTGATCCTTGTTATTTGATCGCACCAGACAAAGTGCTTCTTACAGGTATGTGTCAGCTTATATCTGTGACCAGAACTAGCTGTCATTTTCAAAAGTTGGTGTCTTGTGCTTGTCCTGGCGTACGTAGTTCGGGAGTGCCTTGGTTCAGCCGTGCGCCAGCCGCTGGAAGCAGAGAAGGGTGACTTGCACAGACTGCTCTTACCATTGCAAATTGTCAGCTGCATTGATTGATTTCAGATACTAAACAGCACATTTCGGATGTTAAGCAGTTATTCTCTTGATTACTTTTTTTTTATTATTTTTGTAAATAACTGTCAGGTTTTGTTTGCTTGCCTGCTTGTTTTTCACCCAGATGGTGCATTTTAGGGTAGGTTTCCCTGCGCTGGGACCTGCAGGAGGGTCTGTGCCTTCGCAGGGCGCGCTGCGCGGGTGGCCGGGCCCGCAGCCCTTTGCCTCCCGCCGCGGCCCTGCTCGGCCCGCGATGGCTCTGGGCGCTGCACGGAGGTTAGTGCGGTGCTGTGGGGCTGCAGCACCGCCCGCAGCAGGGCTGAGCCGCGAGGGCGGCTCGAGGGCTGGTTTGGCGCCTGCCCTGCCTCGCTGCAGCCCTGAGTCGCTCACCCCTGCCGGTGCGGTGCGAGGGGGCCGCCTGCCTGGGGTGAGGCCTGGAGAGCCCCTCCTAAAGAGGGAGGGAATGTTGTATATTTCAGCAGTAGTGACTGTGTGGTAAACCTGCAAGACGGCTCCTTTTTATATTTGAAAATTTAAAAAGATTAATTATATTAGTTGTCCTTATTTTAAAAACTCACGTATAAGCACTGCACGTTGTTATTATAGTGCTTTATGGTCAGTGTGATTTCCAGAGTCCACTAAAGATTTAGCCCAATGTCTCAAAACTAGCAAGGGAAAGGTGATTTCACAGGTTGCAGTTTGACAAAGAAATGGAGAAAAACATGACTCCGAGCAATCCTCCCGTTATATCTCTATCCCAGTTTGTCTCCTGGTAGTGCCAGTGAATCTGTGCATTGCACGTAAGCAGAGGAGCAAAGCCTTTTTTTATTCCACTTGCACCATTTTCAGTGCATGTGCGTCACCTGGGTATTTGTGGGAAGATAAATGCATCCCTAGCTATGGTGATGCCACTTGTTTGTTTTGCCAGCTTGAAATAATTTGCTTAAATGATACAGGCTGCTCTTCTTCCAGAAGAGATTAAATTTGTCAGATGATGATGAAAGGATAACAGATTAAGGGAGAGAATAATCACAGTTAAAATACTGTTAGAAATACAAAAATTCTTTCACATTATATGTGACTGAGATCTTAAGAAGTTCTGTCACAAAGAAACATATTTCACAACTAACTCAAATACTAGAAACTTCCAAGTTTTCATTGAAGAACTTTGTGTTCCTTCGCAGTCAAAGATTCTGTAAGATACTAACCAAGCTGTCTAACATGCTTTTTAAGATATGAAGTGGAGTTATGAGGCGGAATAAACAGTGGAATTGTGTTACAGAAAGAAAATGCACTAACCTTCCATGAATATTCTGCCACAGAGAAATAGGATGTCAGTGTGTGTTTGTACACGTACAGATTGGTTGTGGTGGCCCAGGAGCTGCCACGCAGGGCAGTGGGCCGAGAGTGGTGTTTCTCTGAGCCTGCTACACGGGAATTTGTTTTTCCTCTTGTTTTGTCAGATTCAAGATCTTTGAGGCTGGCCGAGCTGAATTGCTCTTTGCTCCAAACTCTGCCAGACTGCTGGGAAAAGGTCCATTTTTTTGAATTGCAACATAAATCTACCTTGATTCAAAATTTCTCGAGGTCAGAAAACTGCTTTTAGAGAACTATAACCTCTGTACTTCAGAAATTGGAGTATCACATCATAATTCAGAATAATCAAGTATTAAAATGCTGTGTATCTTTTTTTCCTGGTGGTCTACAGCAAATTTTATAGAGTTCCAAATGTCATTGCTGTATAATGCTTAAATCTTCACTTTTCATGTTGTTTATTCTGAAATACATTTTCCACCAACATATTGAAATACTGGTTGATTTTGCTATGGAAGAGGCTATTTTATATTATATTGCCTTTGCATTAAAAGGTTTACTTCGTGCTCTAAGAAAGCTGAGAACTTGTTTATGAAGTTGGTATATATTCAGTATTGAAAAATGCCATTCAGGACTTTGACAGAAATCTTTGAAAAGGGCAGAAAGTTGTTTTTATAGAGTGGCAACCCACATGCATCTGTGCGATCCTCTCAAACTCAGCCACTATAATCGTGGATCTGGTGAATGAGAAGGTGGGGGGCTTTGGCCCGGCTCGAAGATTAGCTTCTCCTGCTGTTTTGTAATTACCAGAATCTGGACAGTCATTTGTCTGACTGAAATAGCGCATACAGTTTGTGCCTCCGAAGAAAAGCACAGATAATGTGATTGCAAGAAGAGGTTTTCAGTCTCTCAGTGGGATGTCACAGGGTATGTTTATAAACTCCAGCCTAGCAGTTGCTCTGCAGTGGAATTCCACTGGTATTGAGATAATAATTTGCACAGTCAAATTGCTTTCTATACAAAAACCCAGGGAATTATGAGGCTCTAATCCTTTATTAATGTCAACCCACAGGCAGCAAGAAAGCGTAAGATTGCCATTCGAAAAGCCCAGGGGAAAAATCTTGAGGCCATCCGAGAGCTGAATGAGTATCTGGAACAGTGAGTGTCTTATAAGAATGCTGATTGTGTTTTGCTATTCTGATAAATCTTTTTAATTAAAAAGGAATTTGCATTTGATTTAAGCCTTTGCTTCCATGCTGGTCATTTACAGAATCCCACCACACATTCTTTTTCTTTTTCCTCCTTTGCTTTCTGTATACAGATTTGTTGGAGACCAAGAAGCTTGGCATGAACTTGCAGAACTTTACATCAATGAACATGAGTAAGTTGTTTGCTACGTCCACATAAATCTGTTAAATCGAAGTCTACTCCATGGAAGTCAAAGACATCAGAGATTATTTTGACAGAGCAGTGTAGCGACAGTTTCATTTTCAATAGAGCAAGCATCAACAACCTTATCTGACTACCAAATGATTTCACAAGGCATTTATTTTAAAGCAAAATCAACTTACTAAAATGTATGTTTCTTAAAAAAATACATATATACATGATATAAAAAAGTGTTACATGTGTAGTGGAGAACAGAATACGTTTGCCATAATTTCTCATTCAAGTGAAGTTTTACTAGTAATAATTTTAAATTTACAACCTCTAAAACAATTAATTACAGTATCTGTATGTAAGATTCTGCTTTTCTATTTGTTTACCTCTGAAGGAACTTGTAAGTTATACTTTTAA
>VWPW01019674.1:310636-335909 GCA_013389825.1 Crypturellus undulatus
ACCATGGATCCAGAGCTCGAGGCATTTGGTCACCTAGGTACAAAAGCCAGTGCCATCAGGAATGCTGAAGGTTGTAGTCACTTGCTTATTGGATATTTAATGTTTTTGTTAGCTTTTTTTATTGCTGTAGTGACAGGAGGAAATCCCAGTGAGAGAGGATTAGCTCAAAGCCTTAGTGCAAGTTTTCTAATATCACAGCATTAATTCTAACCTCTGCCCCAAGGCATCTGCCCCCCTCCCCTTCAGTTCTTCAGCCTGCCCTGAATTATATCACATTGTTTGTTTCCTTCCTTTCTAGAGAGTAATAAAAGAAACAAATTCTCAAGGAAAAAATAGCCATTCTCGTTGTCACGAAAAAATTGTTCCCCCCTCACTTCTACTCCATTCTCACCAAAAATAATTACTCAGTTCTTTCAAATGCTGATTTAAAGAACAATCTAGGATTTCGATATCCAAAGTTGCATTTGCTTTGGGCTTTGGGAAATTTACCAGCAACTTTTCCAAGAAAATAGTTTTTCCTAAAAAAAAAAAAAAAAAAAAAAAAAAAAAAAAAAAAAAATCAAACAAAATAGCTTTAATCTCTGCAATTAAACAACTGTNAAAAAAAAAAACCAGGAACTGAACTCTATAAAATATATTTAACCTTGTCAGAACTGTCGGTACAAAAATGAATGATAGAGTGGAGCAGACATATTTATTTTTTACTCTTTTTTTCCCTGTGGCTATGATCTTCATTACAAAATACTGTAGTGGAATTTGAGAAATAAATTGCTTTGCTTGTACTTACGTTGGTCTGTAATTCCAATAAAAATAGTGTGCAGAGTTTTCTCCAGTTCACTGAAAAAAAAAAATGACTGTGCTTAGTGTACAGTTCTAAACATTATTATTATTTGAAATTTAAATAGGAAAAAAAAAGGAATCTGGGCCAAAAATCAACTAAAAGTTCATTTTGCATTAAAGGAAATAACTAGCCAGTTTACCTGTTCTGTCAGTATACCAAATTTAGTCTTGTTTGTGAAATTGCCCCGCTGGTACCATTGCCTATGAAAAAGCCTGGATTTACAGGGTTTGTGTAGTTCCCAGGTCTGTGCTCTGTCGCGTTACGAGGACTGTGGCTTCCTTTTCCATCCACCACTTATGGCGAATGAGCTGGTGACTCTTCCTCTCCATGTTTCTAGGCTGTCATAACGTTAATGGAGGAAAACCACAGTGTTTATTTTAAAGATAATGCAGATTATATGGTTTAATACAGTCTCATCTTTGCTAATTGGTCTTTAATGTTAAATATTTGCCAATACTTGTGTTACACACATTGCCTCTGTTTTTTGAAATTCTACCATGCAAACCCTTCTGAGCATCTACCTTTAGTAGATGCAACTTCTGTAGAAAGTCTTATTATCTGAAAGATTGTGAATTGAGCATTTTGGTCATTATTCAAATAAAAAAGCATTGTGAGCTAATAATTCATGCTGAAAACTTCAATTTAAACAACTGCTAGCCTTTTCTTTTAATGCTATCTTCATATACACATTTGAACTTTTTGATTTTTGAACTGTTCTCATTATAGTTTTAAGCATGAACTTGGAAGCCTGAATTAAAGGAACTTCTAGTAGTTAAAATTTGCCTGTCCTGTTTCCTCTAATCATTTATTTATAAAAAATGGGTAATTTTTAAAGTTTTCCTTGAGCTGTTCAATATATACCAGGACCATTATATTTGGTAAACATTTCACATTATAGAATATAAAAATAGTAATTTGTAGTTTCAAGTATCATATAAAAATATAATCATAAGTCAGATGAAGTTATAAAAGACTCCTTTTCCTGTACTGTAATGAAACTGAAGCGAAGAGCTATACACTTTTTCATTTTTATGTCACTTTTTATATTCTTTAGCTATGCAAAGGCAGCCTTCTGCTTAGAGGAACTTATGATGACTAATCCACACAACCACTTATATTGTCAGCAATATGCTGAAGTAAGTATTTTGAGAAAAATCTATTGTGTTTGAATATGCATTCTGTTTTTATATTACTTAAGTGATGAAAGTGGAGTAAAAATAGTTCTTGTTAATTTTTCCCTGGGAGATTTAAGAGAGTACAGAGAGAACATTAGTTTAAAAGATCTCGTAGGACTTAACATGTTAAGAAAACTGTGTTTTGTTATTTAATACAATAATGTGACTAAACTATAAATAAGAACAAGGGCAAAAATTATTGAATTTCATTTTTTAACTGAGCTAGTCTTGTTGAAGGATTTATGCACTTTTCAAATTAAGTGTTTGAAAGGGGTAAAACTTTTTCATAATAGTGATGTCTAGGAGATTACCTATTCCCTGCAACTGCAGAGACAGATCTTGGAACACTTTGTGTAGGAATTTTTGTCTGAGAGGATCCTTAAAAGATTTTAAAGGTTTTTAACAGTTTATAATAATTTTTCAGATGTATATATTTTTTCTGCTGATATTGTTGACTGCTGGAAAAGATTTAATTTATTTTGTTAACATGGAAAGCATTGGATTAACATTAAAACTTGGAAGTCTGAGTAGCTTTGTGCTTTGCAGCTTGTGAGTAGCTTTAGTGGTTGAAAATCCGTGAAAATCTAATATTTATCCCCTTTCTTTTTTGATTTAATAATAGACAAAATTAACATTTAAGTAATAGAATCTTTAACTTTTGTGTATTGTTCATCATTTGAATACGTCATAAAAGATAGAAGAAACATAGAGTTAGTGTGTATTTTTAGCAGTCGCAATTTAGCTTTAGATTTAAAGCTGGTTATTTTCATAGGGAACTATCCCAAAATTTTAAATACTTCATTAATAGACTCAAAATAATCACTCTTTTATTATAGCAGGTGGTATTTAAATTAGTGTTGGCCCTTTTCCTACAGTTAAATATTTTTTAAAGAAATTCTTTATTGAAAGGAGCTCAGACGGCTCTGAGTCCGGTGTTTTACCTTTGACCGGACTCACACAGTTTGAAATGTGAAATACAAATCTGAAGAGACATTTCATAATATCTTTGATTCAAGAGCGAATGCCTGATGATATGTGTAGGTTTCAGGAGTCTGTCATTTTTACAGGTCAAATATACTCAAGGGGGGCTTGAAAACCTTGAGCTATCAAGAAAATATTTTGCACAAGCACTGAAGCTGAACAACAGAAATATGAGAGCTTTGTTTGGACTTTACATGGTGAGCTTGACTTTTTTTTGTTATATTTTGCATATGTTATGCATGTATTATTATCCTTTACAATGTTATGACTTTTTTTTTTCTTTTTGCTTTAACACTTGAGATTATTAATGCTCTTATTAAATACTAGATATGAATAATGTTATGCCAGTGGTTAATATTTGCTTAAAAGAAGTCAAATCTGAATTCTGTGTTCCAATATGTATGTCCAACCTTGGATGGTTCCCCCATCCCAAATCTGGTCATTATTAACCCTAATCTCAAAACATTTTACTGAAATGTTCACACTGTAACATTCGGCTGCTGGTAGTTATGCTTCCTGTGGAAGCAAGGCCTTATGTGCTTGCCCATACCTAATCCAAACAAGATCCCACTGGGATGGTCATGTGTTTTGGCTATCACTAGAGTCAAAAATGTGCAGGATTTGTTCAGGTCTCAGTTTTCACCAACTCTTCAGACGGTTTGAGCTTTCTCAGTTTTGCCTGCAAATAATTAGCTTTGTGCTCTCAGGTTTATTTGATCAACGATTAATTCATTTTCAAATATTGTAATAGTCATCTTTATTATTTCTTAGAATTTCCCTTTATTTCAAGTCCTTTAGGGAACCTCAGTGCTTCCAGAGGTTTCACAGGCCTCGTGCTTATAAATGACTTAATCTAATATATCTCAACCATTTTCAATGTCTGTCAATCCCCATATTTAGGTATTTAGGGCTTTCCATCATCAGATGGGCGGTTCACCTGTGTCTTATGTATATATACACACATATAAACACACACACACGAACCATTGATTTTCTTAGCTGTAACCTCCTGTGCATGTTTTTCAATTGGTATTTCCATAGGACTGCCACTGGAGCACTAGGTTAAAGTAGAAATATCTTTCTGTTCTACTTGTGGAGACCCCATATACTTTGATATTTGTCATTTACACAACTTGAACAAGCAGATCTCTGCCGCGATAGTCTTTCTTCTTACTCGGTGCTTGTCAGCTATAAATCTTGCTCATGTTTTCGAAAGAATTGTAATCACTGCAACATGAAGATACCTTCTTGCAAAAGAATTTAAAGTCACCCTCCTTTCTACAGTGTGGTGGACTATAGAAGCGTTTTTGTTTTTTTCCCAACTTCCTTGTTTTTCTTTTCATTCCAATTTTAAGTGGAACTTTCAGTTTCAGAATCGGGGTTTATCCTGTCCAGCAGTGTTGTCTTGAGTGTAGCGGGCACCACTGCATGTACTGCCCTGAGTACAGCGTCTATAGTAAGGATGTCCTGGCACCAGTGCTTCAGAGTCTGCACAGATATTTAGGCCTTCATGGAAGGCCTTTCTTGAAGATCTTTTAAATTATCTTTTTAATAACTTTTTTTTCTTCCCCTTTTCGGAGGGGTTTGCAGGGAGAGGGCAGGCAGGAAGCTCTAAGGTTTCCTAAAAATCTGAGACAATAGGAATTCCTGTCAAGGATCATTTTTTCTAAGACATCATATTTAAGACGTGAGACTTGGACCTAATCTTCCTAGGCAATCTTGAATTGGTAAATAGATGCTCAAGGAAGAAAAAGAGAGATCCTTGCTCTTCCTTTAGAGATTTAGCTTTTAAGAAATAAGTACTTGGAGAAAGTGTTAATGCTGTGTAAATCAATATGTTCACTAGCCTTAGTTGATTTTTAAGTTGCATATACACGTAGAGAGCTCAACGGATTCTGGAATAGCCGTAAGGATTTATGATGGCCAATCTTAGCTCTTGTCCTCTACCAGGTATTATCACCTCTCACAAGTTATTTGCAGTCTGCAAAGTAGATCGTGAGTCTGTTACTGATGAGAAATATTTTTAGTGGTGCCTGAGAGTCATATGCAGAACCCTGGATGTGTGTAACATAGGTAAACTACTGCAGAGAAAGTGAACTTGGCCCCAAATTCCTACCCTTTCTCTCAGATGGTCCCTGTCAGATTGCATTGGGTGATTTCTGCAAGTGCAGCTTTATTTACTTCTCTGTTCATTTACTTCTCTGTTCAAGGCTGGGGCTCCACAAGTAAAGGTGTCCATCTGCTTACTTCATGCTTATATATTTATTTATTTTACAGTTTCACTATTTTTCTTTTGTGTTCCCAGTCTGCCAGCCATATTGCCTCCAACCCAAAAGCAAGTGCAAAAATGAAGAAGGATAATATGAAATATGCCAGCTGGGCAGCCAACCAAATAAACAGAGCCTACCAGGTTAGCAGAGAATTGTGGTTTGCTACCTACCATCTAATTTACATCCTCTCTTCTGTGTTTTTATTAACTGCTATTCAAAAAGTTAGATATGACAGTTCACATAAATCAACATTATCTGCTTGGATTACGTGTGTTTTCCTTCAGTTCATTTTCTTGGAAGTCTTAATACAAGTAAAGTTGATATTTTACATTTATTAATTTGTATTGTGTACTCATTAACTAAAAGTTTTTCTGTTTTGCTGTTTAAATGACTCCCTCCATTTTGTTAATAACTCATCTAGGTGTTTGGGATGGGAACACCTGGGATGGGAATATGAAGTCAACAGTAACTGTAGATTGATGTCATCCCAAGATATAATATCTAGAAATTCATATATACGGGTTTTAAATAGGATGAAAGTTTAATGGAATTTTCGTTATGGCAGTTCATACTTACTTGATTCACAGCCAGATAAGGTTTTTTGTTTGATTGATTGTTTTTTTTTTTTTTTTTTAATGTGGCTTTCTGTTAGCAGCTCTCTCTGAGGAAAAGGCAAATCTCTGAGAAAACAAGCCTTTCATTTGGGGGACTTTTCTTTTTTTCCCCTGTTGTTTCTGTGAAGATATTTAGGCACTTAGGTTAAGCATTTTGGTTCTTACCAGAACCAATCACTTTAACACAGCTACTGTATATTTAAAGCAAATGTCGTAACGTGTCTGTGACTTCATGCTTTGTGATACCTCGCCTACCTCAGCAGGCTTTGTAGCTGTATCAGACATCACGTGACAACCCCCTATCTGACTGGAATCACAGAATCACAGAATGGTTGAGGTTGGAAGGGACCTCTAGAGATCATCTAGTGCAACCCCTCTACTCCAGCAGGGACACCCAGAGCACATGGCACAGGGTGGCATCCAGGCAGGTTTTGAAGATCTCTGGAGAAGGAGACTCTGCAACCTCTCTGGGCAGCCTGTGCCAGGGCTCTGTCACCCTCACAGGAAAGAAGTTCTTCCTCACCTGGAGAGGAGAAGGTATAACTGCCAGGCTAGGTTTTGGTGAGCAACCAAATATGCTTCCTTTCCCCTCAGCAAAGGAACACAGGAAGCTCCAGTGACACCACAAGACGGGAGGGCGCCAGCCCTGCTGGGCTTGTTGCTCGGACAGGACGCAGGAGGGTTTGGCCACCCCAGCGTTCGCGGGAGGTGCTTAACAACATCCACCTGCTGCAGCAAGGGGTGTCTGGTGATGCAGGAGGTGGCAGGCTCCCGTCCGAATCGCTGTTGCCTTGTTGCCCCTGCAGCATGTTGAGCAGTTGGAATTTGTCCTCTTTTGGACATACGGATCTGTTGGGTCAGTGGGAGCCCTCCCTCGCGGCCGTCATCCATTAGAGCAGGATCGTCTAGCCAGGTTTTAAGCTGGATACCTGCATTATCTCTGTAAATCCTCCCCACTTCCCCTGCATTATCCAAAGCTCTTTGTAAAGTGAAACGAGAGCCCTAAGAGCTTGTTGAATTTGGCATTGACTGACTTTATTAGTTGGACCTTTTGATAGTCTTAAATGCAATATGATCTGTAATGATGTCCCAGAGAGTAAGATGTATTGGCAATCCTGACTTGGGTACCCAGTCAAATTATAGGAATTTCTGGCTTTTAAATATGATGTTATTAATTGTGAAAAATTGTTCTTTAGCAATTGCTTTGCCATGAGATCTTTCCCCATTCTCAATGTGGATTTTGAGCTTGGATTACCACCAGTTTGCTCAGTAATTTTGGAAAATATCTTTTATTTTTTCAAGTTCAGGGCTGGCTGTAGTTACATTTTTATTTTTCATGCAGTTTACTTGAGATATTTTTACTGGTCTGCTGCTTTCTATTTATTCCCTCATTCAAGTGGTGTGCTTTGGCACTGGATTTTTACTTTTCCTGTGCATTCCTGTTTGAAATCTAAGGAACTTTATGTTTATTGTCAATAAAAAAAAATCCTATGAGCATTAAAAAAAAACTACCTTACTTTCATAATAGTAATAGTGGAGAAGTTTCTTTAAAGGAAAATATAGTGAGAATAAGTTGAATTAAATACTTTTTGCAAGAGCACAGATATTTGTTTCATCTGGTTCATATTCTTATTTTGCTGTTGAATACGTAATTACTGGTACTACTCTTAAGTGCTTTAATCAAGTAGAAATGTAAACTTTAAAAGAAGGTGAGAAAGGTTTTGTATCTTAGCTTGCTACTCAGAGCTTGAATTCCCAGCTCCTACCACAGGCTCTGGAAAACTGTCATTATTCTGTTATCTAGGCCACTAGATTCTAGGTCACCTAAAATTTAATTGTTTGGGTAAAAAAAATAAAAAATAATAAAAAGGGCCTTATTTGTAAAACATTATAGAAGTTCTTATTATTGAAGAATTGTTACGAGTGCAGGCATAGTTTTGTATTACTTTGTCACCAGAAACTTCTGCCTCTTCTACCAGAGCAGGTTCTGGGAGGGAAGGTGGAGCTGCCCCAGCCTAGACACGAGTCACACAGTTACTTTAACAGGGAAACAAAACGGGGCTACCTGGGGCTCTTCGTTTAGCTAATTGGTTTAGCATGGGCCCCGCTCCGAGCATTTCAGTGCAGGCAGGCGAGTTTGATTAATGCTCAGCAAAATCTTTAATGTGATCCTGGTCATGGTAATTTTCCAGATCCGTGCTCCTTGGGTACGCTGCTAAATTCTCCTGCGCTGGCAGTCCACATGTTAATGATGGTCGGAGAGGTGATTTTGTTACAAACCATTTGGGAAAAAGCAAATTAAATCATGATTTTAAGAAATGGATTCCGGCTCAATCAGTCAAATTGCAGTGTAATGGCAGAATAGACAAAATAATTGTTCGTCAAGGCAAATTTGAAGTGATTAGATTTCCAGGTTGACTTCTGTTTGTTATGTCGCAGGGTTGGGTTTTATTTGTTCAGCCTAGAGCGCCCGTCAGTAGCGCTCAGGCCGCCGTGCTTGAAGTGAACAAGCCTCGTTCTTCAGCTAATGCCCTGTGTCAGCTTTGCTTTCAGGGCCCCAATGGACAAGTAAAAATAAGTAAAAATATTTTTTATTTTGAACCTTTTCTCTGCTTCTGGGTGTCTTCCATGCAGCTTTCTGATGGTATATTTAGGTTTCTGTGATTTTTAATGAAAGTCTCAGAAATGCTAGTTGGAAAAAATGTTTTCAATCAAGGATTTGGGGTTTGGAGGGGGGTTGTCTGACTGTTTTTATTAAAAGATTTGCATCTCCTCACTTGTCTGCTTAGTGTGAAGAAAAAAGGAATATTGTATTAAATCCAAACCCTAGCAAAAATTACATCTTTCAGCTGGGACTGTATTCAGAAATTTGCTGAATTTTCTGGTTTTCTTCAGAAGTTGATTATTGCAGGTCTTTCTGAAAATTGCCCGACCCAAAGAATAGGTTTATCCTTACTACTGCAGTCAAACCACGAGGCAGTTCATATTCTGGAAATATGAAATAAGAAAATATGGTGTATTCAGTATGTTCTTTAAGCATATTAAGTCCTGTCCTCATGACAATGTATTATTTTCCTGGGTCTTTAATCTGAAACAGCGTTCGTTTGATGTACCAAAACTGGGTCCTTAAGGACTAGGCACTGACTGGGAATCCCAATGTTAGATTTTTGCAGAGGGTCACGAGCAGGTTAGCAGGTTTTGCAGCTTGTTGGCAGTGTGATACTTCACATGTCTGTTCACTGAGTCTTTCTTAACAGGTCACAAAGAGTTTCTTAATTACAAGAGAGAAGGGGCACATTATAAATCAAGGACTAAGTGTGCAAGACAGCAGTGGTATTTGAAATAAAAAAACATTAAATTGGAAATTTATTGAGTGTTTAGATGTTAATGTATAAAGAATAAACTGTTTTACTAATGGCTAATTATAGTTACTGCTTCTGTAACTTCTTTACCAGCCTCTTGAGCCCTAAATGCAAAAATGTGTTAATTCAGGTGTATTAAAACTGTTTGGGATTTTCACTTTACTAAAGCATGAGCCTAGTCCATAAATCTGTGCTAAGTAAGGCTGATGAGTGATGGGAATTGTCAGTACAGTTGGAAAACTCCTTTGGAGATCAGCATGGGGTAGTCAACAACTCCTGCATATCTTCCTCCTCTCCTAACCTTGGCTCCATGCACTATAGTGAATATAAAGTTATACTATCAAAAAGTAGTATCAAGCCCTATCTTCCCTTGTTATCAACATAGGTTTTATCTCGAAAATTTGGAAATTGCAGTGTAATAGATTACAATCAAATTAAAGGTCATTACTTAGAGTTACTTTGAACCATGAAATGTAATTATATGATGACTGAATTGCGTTATAGACGTTTTGATAAGTAGCTCATTCTTCTCTCTCTTGCTGTAACAAAAATAGACTTGATGAGCTTTACATCAGGTCTGTTTAAATAATGAATGTAGTTTAAATCATAAGAAAAAAGTCTGAAATAAAATCTGTTATAAGTCACATCAGAAAAAGCAGCACTAAGATTTTCTCTTTATTTAGATAAGGGTTAATTTCCAAGTAATATATTTTTTTAGTCTTAAAATCTCAAAATTTAGAGAAAATGAATGAAATTAAGGAATTCTATTGACATTTTCATGACTTATTAGGGGAAGACTGGTATATTTTGCATTCTAGTAAAAATGATAAATCTTAATGAAGCATTAAAGAGACTGCTTTTAAGTTTGTATTAGAGTCAGTGCTTTTTAGGGTCTTTCTGATGGAGAATTTCTGATATATGACAAATGACTTCTTCTTTTTTTTTTTTTTTTTTTTAAGTTTGCAGGCCGCAGTAAGAAAGAGACTAAATACTCCCTGAAGGCAGTGGAAGACATGTTGGAGACCCTGCAAATCACTCAGTCTTAGATTGGCACCAAGAGATACGATGTTAAATTTTATAATTCTGTGATCAACCTTTAAGGACCTGTGGATTAAGTTACTGTCGTGCTGTTAAAAAGTAATTTTGTATTGATTAACATGGCTATCTAAAATAACATTTTTATGAAAAGTAAAATACCTATTTATTGCTGCTATAAGAAGTGAATACACACTGAAATGAATAACTTATCCCAGGAAGTCAGTTTAAAGAAATTAAATATGTTGCACATCAGTCTCTTCAGATTTTGTATGTACAGCACCTGCTTTTAAGCCATAATTTGTAGAAATAAACCTGTTAAATGATTAAAAAAAAGTTACGGTGCTTTATTGGGTCTGCCAGTCAGAAATTTCTGTGTAGAGGAATACTGTATGATGGAGTACATTTTAACTTGTGTTAACCCTGAGTTAAAGGGTGCTACAGGGATACTTTCTGGCCAATATTTACCATCCAACAAGATATGATTGTTGTGCATGAATATAGAAAAAATGTTTCAATATGGTGGTGTTCCCTGGTGTGACAGAGATGGAGAAAACCTACCTGTAGGCTTTGCACTAGTGAGGCTTTTGTACTGGCTTAGGCCAAAGACATTCCTTTCTGTGGCTTTTGTGGGCAAATCCCTGCATGTCCACCTGGTTCTCCAATCTGTGTGTGTGTGTGTGCGTATATATATATATATATGCACTTTTTGTTCTTTCTGTCTGTCCTTTACTGTGCATATAAAACTTCACATGAAGAGCTTGAAGACCTTCCGAAAACAGGGCTGCATATTCAGCATTGCTAATTTTGTACCTAACATATGCTCTACCTCCTCACTGGTGAAAGCTATGGTACATTGCATTAATCTCTACACAGTAACTGTTACTGCAGAGTAAGTTTCAAGCAGTTCATTCTACAGCCTTGTACTCACTGGAGGATAATAGTGTGCATGCATCCATTAGTATGAAGTATCTACTGAACTGTAAACCCATACCATATTGGCCCTTTAGGACCTTGTTTATTTATTTGGATATATAATCAAACACCCTAATTTATGCATTTTGCAGTTCTCACTGCTTTGTTTGTTGTCTGTAAGTATACCCTGAGGATTCAGTTGTGCAGGTTTAATTTTTTATTTCAGCTCCAGTCAGGGTACATGACAGCAGCAAAACCTGCTTGACAAATTCTAATGAAAATATTGCCATGCCATTTGATGATTGTTACCACCACCCAGAATAACTGACTTGACATGTAGTAGGAGGTATAAAATTTGAAAGGCGCAAGGTTAAAGGGTATGCAATAAGATGTCCTTTTTATGACTCCAGACCTGACCTAGTAAGACAAAGCTGCACTCTTGCTAAAACAACATCAGCAACAAAAATTTCCCTTATGGGCTTAAACTTGAACATGTGTATTAATGGTGGTTTTGTGAAGCAGTACCTCTGGAAATAGAAGTTCTCATTCCCATTTTCTGTAAAAAAGGTTGTCCCAGGCAGTGAGTGTGGTACTGTGGAGGGCATGGGTGCTATGCCATGAGAATGAATTGTGTGAAGAATCTTAAATTAATTCAATGTTGCTGAAATACAAAACTGTTAAAAAAATTGTAAAATAAAGTATTGCATTGAATCACGCAATTTGAACCTGAGGAAATATCGCAGATCCTTTATTATATTAACTAATTAATGGACTGGCCTCAAAACACTATTTGCAGATAGATGATGTATGTCTCAGGTGGAAAAATAAGATAATCTAACAAGTGAACATATGTATTTCTATTCAGTTTTGAGCCTTTTATTGTATGAGTGTGCCATCTAGAGTTTTAAATCATTAGTCTTGTTTTTATTTTACCTACATCTCAAATAACCTGGTCTTATTCTGAAAGCAAAGTAGTGGAAAGCTCTGCTGTAGACTAAAATTACTCAGATTAAAGAGTTGAGTAATGCATCTTCACTCTGGCCAGTAGAATGTTTTCTTTACCTTGAGGAGGCACATCTCTGCTGGGGGTTTTACTGGAAGATGTAGCGTAGTTACGATGCTATAGCAAACACAGAAAGGCCAAACTAGGTTGGCATCTGAGTCTATATTGTGGTAGAAAATGCACATTGTGAAGTTTCACCTTGTTAAGTAAAATTTATGATAGTGAAGTAGAGACACAAAAGTATAAAGGTTGATTTATAGAAAGCTGTTCACTTTTTTCACTAACTTTTGATAAAAAAAAAGGAATTTAAGTGTCAGATATACAGTGTTCCTGCGTCTCTGTAAATCTGTTCTGTTCATTGCATTGGTTTGATAGCAAATTTCATCTCACTGAACACTTAGAACCACCTACTTTTTGGTATAGCTTAACTTTTTTTTTAATCTATTATTTAGCACTATTGAGCTTATAAATTAAAACTAGCAAATATTTCTGATAAATTCATGTTTACTTAAAAGATAAAATTAATTGCCCCTATGAAAGTGCATGGGCATTTTTTGAATATACTTTTGAATTTCCCAGTGAGAACTGAGTGTTTTTTTCCCTATATTCAAATGAAAAAAAACTTTTAAGTTCTCTGTAGGGAAATAGTGTGTAAAATAGCCTGCAATCTCAGCAAGGGAAGGGTACAGAAAAGAAGCTGAGATATGACATGATTTTTTAAAAAATTTTAGTAAATGATTTCTAATATATTGTTGATGGATTAAAGAATAGACTTCAAAGAGGATTATTTAGTTAACAAAAAAACTTGATGATATTCTGTATTGTGCTCTGATAGTGACAAATGCTACATAAGAAATATTGTTTTCAAGCTTCGGTCTCCTCTGCATAAAAACCTATGGTTTCATATTGCTTCAACTGACAGCAAAGATCTGACACTTTGCAATGCCAAACACCTAAGCAATGACTTATGCCTATTTTGCACAGCTGTGTTTTGATAACAGGCTTGATAAGAGAGGGTTTGATATTGTTGAATTGAAGGTCATTGACAAGGCAGCAAAATCTGCAATTCTACCTTTATAAAACAAGTTACTGATGACTTTTGCCAAAAGTTATACAATTCATATTTTTTAGTTGCAAAAAGCACATCTTGTTTAGAATATATCCCTAAATCTCTTCAGTTCGGTGCCCAGAATATCTTGCAGTTGCTATTGGAAACTCTGTTGTTAGTCAACGGAGGGCTTCCTCTTGGCCGTGCTCTATTTGTGATGGCATTCGCCTTTGCTGGTCACTGCACTTACAGTGGAACTTGTAGGTCCGCCAGCTTTGGAAGGGAGGGGAAAAGGAAAGCAAATTAAACTTGACTTACTGGCATGAATTTGTTAACTTCTTGTTACTTGCAGCCTCATCTTCCAGGAACACCAACTAGCTATAGTCAGGTTCGCAATAATAACTATTCTTGTAACTCAGGAGCTCCTATATATTCAGCTGTAATACCCAACACTTCATTAAAATCCAAACATAGAGATTTCAGTTAAACAGTGCTATGCAATGTATCCTTACCTTGGTGTTCAAGGAAAGGGCAGCTCTGCTACCCTCCCTGACTCAGGTTGGGATCAGAGTGGAGGATGAGATCCTGGTTTACTTCTGTGTAAAAAACTGATTTTGCTTAAAAGAGCTGGAAACACTGCTTATTACTTGCATTATTCAGTGTCGAAAGAGAATTTTAACATCAACTATTGTATAGGCCTAGTGCCAAAAGAGTATTGTTTAGTACTAGTAGTACCATTGTACTACAGATATTTGAATCTACAGGGAGAGTGAAGTACTTGGAATTAGTCATTAGTGTTATCTGAAAGGGCTTGGCACCCTGGGAGATCTCCATCCTCGAGAGGCACCAGCTGGAGGCTGGATTTAACCCAGAGACTAGTTTTCAGAAGGAAGTGGTCATTAATCTATCTGCCTCTTAGATCAGTGAAAAAAAGATGTTAGAGAAGGTTGTTTTTCAGATGCTGCATGTGAAATAGGAAACCTTTATCAGTGCAGTTCCTAGGTAAGTTGTTAGGAGGCATGTTACAGGAGAGGAAATCCTCTCCTGTAACATGCAGTTAAAACCTTCTCCTGCCCCTTGAGTATGAAGCAGCATGGCCTGTGTAATCCATACCTAGAAGGCCTTTCCTAGGACAAGTCCTGAAAAAAATGGCATTGATTCCATAGGCTCCCTCAGGCTCCCATAGGGGAACACTGCTGGCACGCAGACTTATTTCCACTATAAAAGAGCTGAGCAAGACCCACGCGGCACTGCCCGGGGCCTGCAGCAGGTGTGAGGAGGGTCCATCATGGACATGGGCCTACCTGGAAGGTCTGTCCGTATCCTGGCCTGTCCTTCCTGGTTTCCTTGCCCTGGCTGTGGCGTCTCTGGGAGCTCTGCTCCATGTGGGCTGCAGGGGGCTGAAGGTGACCTCCCATCCCCTGGGACTTCCTTTGGGTGTGTTTATGTTTGTGCAATGGGCTTTTATTAAAACATGTTATAACACAAATATACAAGGGGCACGGAGCAAAAAAGTGAGGGAAAACATTTCCAGATGCGAGGCCCGTTAGCCAAGCTCAGAGGGGCAACTGCAATGCAGCGGGGAAGCTGCATTTTCAGCCTCTGCTGGCCAGCGCCGATCCGGACACTCGCCTCCTTTTAAAGGATGACCAAGGATTTTGTGTTTTGGCATTGGATGCACAATGAGAGACATAAAGGTGTACAAAACCAAAAAAGCAAAAAGTACGGAAACTGCAGTGGAAATTGTTCTTTTTCCTCAGCTCCCTGTATTTTAAGAGTTGTCCATGCGACCTTACTGATGTTAGGGTCTGACATGACATTTGGCCAACATGTAGGCATCTGCCTCAGGGCTAGCAGCGGCGAAGGGCGTTACTGGAACGAGGGCTCTCTGGCATCCAGGCACTGACACGTGTCCGTCACAGCAAGACCTGATCTCTCTGCGTGGGCAGCAAAGCTCAGCTCGCCCTGGAGACCCCACTTTGAGAAAGGCTCATTTTAGGATTGAGACTAATTTTCTCCCCAAATATAATAATAATTTATGCAGGTTTTCTATAGCAAACTTTTAGTTTTTGGACACTGTGTTTGAAAGTGAAACCTTAAACCAGGCAGATACAGTCCTCTGGGGAAAAGACTGCAAAAATCAACACCGGGGCTGTTTCAATAAGAAGGGAGCAGCAGGCAAAATCAACCCTTGCTTCTGTTTACGTAGCTAATTGAGCTTGACTCAGCAGTGCGCCTGACAAGTCGGTTTGTGTTTTTTAGTCCATTAAACACAGATCCAACACTCCAAGCTGTCACTAGCAGTCTGAGAACGTTTCAGTTTAGACTTTGGAAATTGTGTAGATGCAGATAGCTCACGGTGCGGGCAGCAGTCTCGCAAACCAACCCGGCAGAGAAGTATCTCAGATCTCCTTTCCCTGGGCAACTGCTGCAGTTTGTTCCCTTTAACTTGGAATCGAGAATGAACACCATGAAAAAATATTAATAGGCGTATTGAAAGTCAATAGCTGTCTTGTCCTTTTAATTAATTCCGTCATCAACATTGCTATTCCTTTACTTTTCTGGGATTTTTTCTTCTTCTTCTTCATTATTTGAGTTGCTTGAGCATTATTTGTTTAGCTGGTTTTATTGTAAGCTGGAAATATATTTGGAAGAGTTAAAAGGAGGATGAAAATTCTGAAAAGCCTGTAAACACCTTGATCTTGCTGACTGGAATCAAGATAAATTGTATATAAAATGAACACAGAATTTTTGTTTTAAACATATCAATAACATTTAGTGAGTTGTGTAACAATATTGTAATTGTAGCCACGCCAAGCTTTTTGATCAAAATTTCCCAGAAATGTGATGTGTGTATGGAGCCAGAAGTTCTAATAAGCTTTTAAATAAACTTTGATTTAGTTAAGTATAGGCACTGCTCAGACCAAAGAAGAAATCATTGCTAATATGGATATCTTACTCCTCTTGGGAAGCTCCCATTTTCAGGTAATTTTAAGCATGATTAGCTATAGGAAAGAAGCAGCTGCACTGATTATCAGAGTAGACGGAAGGAACATGAGGGCTTTTTCAGAGAAAGCTTCTCTTCTATAAAGCAGAGATGTAGATGTGGCCATTTGGGAACAAAATTTGAGAGCAAATAGATACATATTCACTTATATGTAGAGGATTGGATGAAGAAGTCTGCTAAGAGATTTATATTTGTTCATCCTTGGGCCCTTTTCTGTAAGGTATGCTGAATAAAAAGCCCTCTGCAAAGAATGTCCACGTGGGCTTACTTTGGTTGGCTTACATGTGCATTTCAGATGCCTAACAGAAAGGGAATTTTGATGGGTATCAGTCTGGCAGGCTGATGAGTGACTGATATTAGTGCAAGGATCTGCTTCTTAGCCGGGTTTCAGGTTGAGTGTGTAAGAACCTTCGGTACCCAAGCCACTGGGTCTCTTGCTGCTGTATCACACCTATTTAGGACAAGAACAACCTACCACCTTCATGTCTTCCTGGTGTCTAAATAGCATTCAGGCTTCCAAATGCCATCATGATACAATGAGTGGTTTTTGTTTTTGTTTTTAATTTATTTACCAGTTCAGAGGGCATCAGTGATATCATTTATATTTAAATATATATTTAAAATATATTATATTTAAAAAATATATATTTTTTAAATATATTATATTTAAAAATAAAAATAAAAGAGCTCCTAGTCCTTGTTCTTGAATTGCTATTTAGGTACCAGAATAAGAGGTTGAATGCTCCAAATCATGTGTTGGTTCTTAAGTTTAGACTTAGAAGCAGAATGGATAGTTTGTAAGGAAGCAAGCAACTGAAAAAGGCCTTTTCATATATGATTTTCTGAGTGTTGAGTCTCAGTGAACAAGGCAGGAGCCATGATGAGTGTCTAATGCAGTCAGAACAACATTTTGAACCAAATGAATGCAAGAAAGGCTGTGGCAACTGGGGATCAGGAGTTACTGTGGGAAGAGGTCAGCATGAAATACAGAAAATAAAGAAGCCCTGAGCTCAGCTGGGTGCAGGATCTTTTGTTGCTCATGCCCCTTGCCCTCCTGCACCTCCTCTCTGTTACCTGCCATGGGCTCCAGCTCGTGCCCTGGCTCTTTGGGGCAGGGTTTCTGCCCTTGGGTTGGGCTATCCACGGTGTAAGAATGGAGATGTGGCACACAAAGTATCAGCAGCTGCCGGACCTGGGCTGTCTTCACCTGCCTCTGATCGCCGCGAGGCAGTGAAAGGGAGAGGCTCCTGGTGGCGGCGGCACCTGAGCTCCTGCAGGCCTTTGGGAGCCTGCAGGCCAACTCTGCATTCCGCCATGGGGGGTAGCAGTGGGGAGGATATTCCCACTTCGATCTCTCTGAATGAAGAGCGTTATTTAAATGGAAAACTATTACTGAGGACTGGCCAGAATGCAAAAATTTTGTTATACGATAAAACTGAGGCTTGACTTCTGTTTTCCTTCCATGTTAGAAGAAAGGAGAAACCTTTTCAGTGCTAGAAAAAAAAATCATCCCCGCAAGACTGAGATCCGCGCTGGATTACCAGTCACCTAAGGACTGAGTCATTTCCCTGGCTGGAGGAGATGCGGGCTGCAGCTAGCTCTCTACCTGACTGTGAGAGAGCCCTTGCACTTGAGTTTCTCTTATTCCTGGCAAGTGAGCTAACCGGCCTGCTGCTGAGTCAGGCCCTGGCCCCTGAGAGCTGGAAAATGGAAGAACTGCAGCGGAGAGATTGGTGGTTAGCTAGGTAGTTGGGTTTGTACCTTCCCTAAAATAAACTCTGAGAAAGCTCCAGTGAAATAAAGGCATTTCTCTGAAGCGCATCTGGCTTTTATGAGCTGCAATGATTTTAATATTAGTTGTGGTCTTTCACAATCAGGATATTGAATTTACCGTTTATTAAATACACGGTGGCTCTGAGGCATTAAAAAATAATCACGTAACTTGCTTCACTTTCCGCTAGCGGATCTGGAAATTTACAGGGAGAGGAAAACTGGGAAGGGTGTCCATGCTCACTCCTGTTTCTTGCGTGCTCGTGCCTGGTGCCACCGGGCCAGGAGCCATCAATGGCCAAGGACCAGCAGAGCTTCCTCCCAGCGCAGGAGGTAGGGAGAAGGGGTGGGCACCCGAGATCCTCGGGGTGACCAACTCCAACCAGGCTTCCCCAGTGCAGGCAACTTGCTCATGACACCTCAGGCATCTCTGCAGAGACCAGGGCCTCACTTAATCCATGGATAGTCACCCAAAAAACCCATTACATATGTAGACATTTACCAGGCAGACTTCAGCTCACGTAATGGGCACTGCAAAGTGGGAAGCCTGGAAATATGTTGGCATCATGAGATATGTATATATATATTTTTAAGGAGGAATGTAGAAAGAAAAAATTCACTTAAAGCAATGATTTCTGTGATTTTGCTGACCTGAACAAAGTTCCATATTGTGTAACAGATATATTGGAAGTAATTTTAAGGAGTGTAAAGGAGCACAAAGGAGAAAACAGAGACCCTTTTGCACCCAAAAAAAATATAAAGTATGAACAACCTAGTAAATCTTAATTTTCTTGGTAGTTTGCAAAAAGAAACATTGTCCAGGCATACTGCATTCTTTCGTCCAAAGCTTCGTATATCAGCAAACTACTGAGGTGACAAGTGAGTTTGAATAAACTCTGACTTATCTTTCAGACGTATGGATGCTCATTCACATCTTTACATTCAAGTATCTTAGTACAGACTTTTCATCTACTCATTTGGCTGAGAGGGCAAATGTAGGAAGCTGGTGCTGATAAGGATGACACATGCTGCTTCAGCAGTGACACCTCTTAAAAAAAGAAAAAAGATTATTTTTCTTTCCTGCTTGAGAAATCAGTCTTTTCCACTGGGTGAGGAAGATTGGTCTCTCTGTTATATGGATTTATCTGAAAAGGCATCTCTAAACACTGATTTTTTTAGTTAATAAAGTATGTCATCTCTGGATTAGCCTACAGGATAGTGACCTCTTTCCTTCTAAATAGTTTAAAAGCTCTCTGATTTTATATGCAGAAGAGAAGGTAAGTTTACTAGAAATAATTGATAGTTAATTGTTTTTTCACCTTGCAGAGGGGGAGTGAAATTAATCTGTTAAGATGACAGAAATCTTTCTGACACATGGGAGGTGGTATAACTTTGCATATAGCATGGAAGGAGCCCCTCGCTTTGTGAGTTGTGTTGTTGACTTTGCTCCACAATTGAAAGCAGTTTAGTAATTAGGCTTTTTCTGCCTCACGTCTCAAACGTAAAATAGAATTGACAGAATCTGTTGTGCACACAAAGTCACTGCTTGTACATGTTGCCATGAAATTAATACAGTGCTTATCAATTTTATTCTGCTTTACATCATAAATATTATATTACTAGTTGGCTGACCAAGCTGCTACATCTGTCTGGGGAAAGAAGTAATTTCTGTGTCCAGCCATTTCTCACAGGTAACAAGAAATTTATGTCATGTGGGTCACCGCAGGCAGTACTTAGAGTGACAGGAAAGTGTAGGGTAAATTTGGCAGAATTCACGAACATTTTATACAGACTCCAGATGTTTTAAGTATTCTATACATTTGTTGAAAAAAATGTCTTTTAATATTTGAGGTGATTATTCTTTGTTTTTGCTCAAACTTCACTTTATTATGAATAGTTGATGACTTAAGTTAGCATGTCTTACTAACTCAGGACTCCCATTAATTATTCACAGTTTATTTTGTATATGTGTCAAGAGCTTCTGATCCTGCAGTTTTCATTGAGTTTATAAAGGACAATCTGCCATCTAGATTAACAAAAGAAATGTGGTTGAAATATGTCACATGCAAAGTTTTTTATACAGTCGACTGCAAAATGATCACACAGTGGAGGATTCTGGAGTATAGAAAGTGCTTGAAGAGAAAAAGGAGACGTGTTTCTGAAAATCAGAGGGGTCACAGCTAATCCTGTGATAGGTTGTTTTGTTTGTGCTGAGTCTGGCTGAGCTCTGATTTATTTCAGCATGAGTTTTCATTTTGATCTAAAAGGGAACTGGGTGTTGTGAGTTTTAGGGAAATAATTCTGTTCTCTTAGAATACTAATTTGTATTTTATAAACCTATTTTAGACCATTTTCAATTATAGCCTTAGTTCTCTATAAATTGGAAGTGCAATATTGCCAAATACCTTACCACGAATCAGACGCATAACAATACAAGTGTTCACAGTGCATGACAAAATAAGAAACTGATTTAAAAAAATCTCTTATTTTTAAACTATTTTCCATCTTAACTCTGGAAAGTAAGCAGCTGAATTTTTTTAATTATCATTAGGCAGCTCTGGTATAATTTATGTTAAGAGGTTTTGGCCTGTTTATGTGTGCTGGAATTTGCCAAAATTAGTAATGTGATATTCCATCTTTAGCAAGCCTATAGAGCAATAAATAATGACACATGACTGTATGTGAGTGTTGTTACTTTAATTTTTTTTTGTGGTGTTCATGAAATGCAACGATCATCCAACCCAAATTCTGCAGTATTAGGCAGCAAGTTGTCCTCTGAACTAAACCAGATGCTGATCAGCTCTGCTCCTATTATCGACTTGGGGCAGAGATGGTAACCAGACCTGATTTGCAATGTTAACATTTGGAACAGATTAACAGCAGTTAGGCTGAAATGAGAAACCTCCACTTTACTGAAAAGGTTCAAAACATACAATGCTGTAAAAATCAGGACGTCTGTAGTATGTTAGACAGGAATAAATAAGTTAACTGTAGGCCACACTTTCGCCATGCAGGATGTGTTGTTTCCAGTTTACGAGTGGCCCCTTTAAAGGACATGTTTATGAGGTATGGTGAGGTTTAAGTCCTGATAAACCGTCCACTTGATGGGGTACCACACTTCAGAGCCTGCCGACCTTGTTCGTCATGGCGGTTCTGCAATAGCCTTGCCTCGCTCCAAGTGATGGAGAGGATTTCTGTCTTGGGGACAAATCCCCCTGGAGCTTATAAAGCTGAGGGAGCCCAGGATTTGAAAGTTGTTGAACGCCAGTTTTCTGCCATGTTCAAAGGCCAGTCAGTGAGGACAGCCCCTGAGCTGGCTAGCACAGGACGTGAGGCATGAAGTGGCCCCTAAGCTGCATGCTGGGCTGCAGAGATTTCTTTCTCTGCGTTTTCATGCAGTTGTAGAGCATTCACTGGGGACTGGAAGGGGCTCAATATTTCCTTCTCTGAGCATTTTATGGTATCCTAGAGAACTGACTGAGTGCTGGTAGGGGGCCCAGCATAGTGAAAGCCTCGTGCTTCCTCGACTAGGACTAGTCCAAGCCTCATCACCTATGTGCTGCGAAGGCTGTATAGTTCTGACTGCAACTGCACACTTCTACTATGCATTACTGTATTACCTTCCTCCTTCCCAATACCTCCTACCATTCTGGTAAAGTGGTAAAATTGTTTGTATAGGAACCAGTTTGGCCAAGGAAATCCCTGACTGCAGCTCTGCACAAGAACTGTGCTGGGCAAAGCACTGCGAGCAAGGGCTTCATTCATGGATGGTGCTTGTACGGCATGGCTGACCATGTAAACTAAATGGGAAATTAAACCTAATCTGCTATAATTACACTGGGTAAACTGCTGTGTGGATTTCAATTCTGTTTTCATTGATTTGAAACAGACTTTGGTTAAAAAGCAGAGTAAGTGTGTCTTGAGATACGGATTGTATCTGTAAAAGGAGAGCAGGGACAGCACTGGAATGGGAAGTAGTGCCAGAACCATGGCTAGAAAAGTTACCAAAACATGGGAATGTTTACGTCAATGTCCTTAACTGTTGACAACCAAGAAAAGGATCCTAAAAGCTCTAAAAGACTGTCAGTTTATAATGTGTTCATATTCAGCAGGTACCTATTTATGTACGTGTTGACCCATGCTACCGAGGGCTTCCGTTTTCTCTCCTGACATTCATTCTGAAAAGAGGATTACTTCCTGCATTTCAGACTGGACTTGCTTGTTCCTACAGGCAAGGCAATGTGAGGCAGGGCCGGTTTGTGAGCAGACTCAAGCCAGCCTTGGAAGTGCTCTGCAGGAATAGGCCTCGTGCGACAGGATGCTCTTTCCAGAGGTTATCCTCAGTTCAGTGTTACAGGGGTGTATCTAGGGAGCTGTAACCTCCCAAGGGAATCCACTTACAGGTCAAGCAGTGGTGTGGTTTTGGGTCACTATTTTTATTCCTTCCACAAATTTATTATAGAGTTTATGTTTGCCCTCCCCCTCTTTTTTCCCCCTTCTTTTGATCATCTACATATGCCCTGTGTCTCTCCTTTCATTTATGTAGGATTTGGGCCTTATGAAAATTGATGAAACTTTCCTTGAATTACAGGTCAGTGTAAAACTACCCCTGGCTGTGGTATTACTTATGATCTGGTCTATAGTTCAGGTTGTAACCAGACCTCCTTTTCCATGCTCCCTATAATTCAAATCAGGAAGAATATGAGATGGAGAAGAAAATATGTGAATACTTTGCAAGGAATAGTAGTTTCTGTGTAGAGGCGAAAAAGTAGTAAAAGTAATAAGCTGCTGGTATTTTAAAGCCTGACCTTCTAAAAGATAGCGTATATTGGGGAGCTCGAAGGGGACATTTCTATCTCCACCCAGGTAAGATGCCATCCCAGAGGGAGCTTGGATGTGAGAAGCTTAGGGCACTACCAGTGCAGAAACATTCAGGCAACTCCGAGACGGTTTTACGTAGCTATCTTTGCTTAAAGACAGAGAAGACTTTGATCTGTGAGACTTAATTTAGAGTATTGTGGTAAGTGCAGTGAAAGATGGTGAAGCAAGTGCATAACGTTACCAGTCTGTTGCTCAGCATGCTCATGTTTCTACATGGCTCTGATGCTAATATCTTCTACTCTGAAATAGTCATAACAATTTCATAAAGCAGAAAAGTTAAAAGTAAATAAGGGAAACTATTGAAGAGAACACCTGAAGTGGCACTGCTGTACAGCAAGCTTTAGGTGCCTGATCTTTCAGCCTTTCACTTACATCTCTCTGATTTTTCTTCTCTTTGATAGAGAGCGTGTGTAAAGTGGTGCTGCTTGGCTTCAAATTTCAGAATCTGTTTGATAGGTTGCAAAATCTCATTTCTTCTCTAGTGAAGGTTTTGCTCATCATGTATCCTGGTCATCTGCAAAGTTTTACTGAGCAACAGGGTGTTGCAACAGGGTGCCACTCTATGCAGTGAAGACAACTCATACTGTTTCTACCTTCTGCATTTTTAACGTCTCCCTATGTGATCATTGCAATGGGAATTCTTATTTCAAAAAGTTCCTTAAGCATTTTATAATATAAAATGTCAAAGGTCCATTTTCCTTATTGTAGAAAATCTACCATATTGGAACTGATGACTGAGTTTTGAATATGGAGTTGATGATACACTGCAAAAGCTCACTTACAGTTTCTAATATACTTAGATTTAAACCCAGCAAAAATGCAATTGCGGGATAAAAATTGGCGATGTTCACAGCCTAGGAATTATGTTTCAGACATTGGAAAGAAAATGGTTTGGCTTATTTTTTTCCTCTTTCAGGAACACTATTATTTGCTGACCTAATGGTTTCAGATGCTGTTAAATGAAAAAAATATTTCTGGAGTAATTGTATTTTGCAGGTGCTTTGTCCTGAGGTGTCTCTCAGTATTTTACAGTTTGACTATTTGTAAAAGCAACAGGTCACAAGCTTTCATAAAGCTGCTTCCAGAGAGCCAAGACTGGTGCTTAAGTGGGCAGCTGTGGTTGCTGGTTGCAGCTGCACAGCCGCCATGTCCTGGATGTCACCCAGGCTGTCCTGTCCAACTTAGCTTCTTCCCTGGCCTGCTGGTGGTGCAGGAGATGACAGCATGCAGTGATTTCCTTGGAAAAAAATTAGAGCTGTATTTCTTACAAAGCCTAAGAAACAAGATTCAGCTTCTGCAGTCCCAAGGACAAAGGACTCAGCATGTTGCATGTGTGCAGCCCAATCTGGAGAACAGCTATGATTTTATTTTGATTGATAGTCATCTCAACGGCCTCTATCAAAAACTACTGCTCCGTGGTCTGCTCTGAGGTTTCAGCACGTGTAACTGCTACCGGGTAGTTATCTGGGAAAGATACTAATTCCTGAGACAACTGAAGTCTAAGCTATTCCTTACCACTGTGGATGCTTTGTAGGCAGTCCTGAGAAAAACTGGGAAAATTAGATGATTGACTGTCCCCAAGGAATGGTAAGACTATGTGTCTGAAATGAATCAAGTGAATAACAACCTATAGTTTTAATGGTTTCCTGCCTCTTTTTGAAGAAAAGGTAATTACTTTTCTGCCTAAATATTTCTTTTTTTCATCATTTTTCCCACCAGAAATTTGTATTTCAAACAGTAGAAATTAATTTTTCATGTATTTTTTGTAGTAATGGAAATACATTTTTTATTAAATTAAAATGTGAATTTTTCTGCATTTCCAATTCTCACAGTCAAATATATTAGTTCTTTAATTTCTTAGGTAAATCTCTTCTCTCCACCTCTTTTTAATTACATAAAAGTCTTTTTTTGGAATTTTCCATCTGTCTGGTAGGACGTTCTTTCTTGCCGTCACATTTTCATTGCAGTAGAACACAGAAGCGCTGGATCTCTAGGCATTTATCATGGCTGCAGTGACCATGAGCTGGTGCAGTTCAGGATCCGATGAGGAGGAGGCAGGGCTGTAAGCAGCCTTGCAACAATGGACTTCAGGAGGGCCAACTTTAGCCTCTGCAGAAACCTCCTCGAAAGAATCCCATGGGCTAGAGCCCTAGAAGGAAGGGGGGCCCAAGAGAGCTGGCTAGTGTTCAAGCATCACTTCCTCTGCGCCCAGGAACAGTGCATCCCTGTGCGTAGGAAGTCAGGCAGAGGGGGCAAGAGACCTGCGTGGATGAGCAAGGAGCTGGTGGCAATGCTCAAGCAGAAGAAGGGGGTATACAGAATGTGGAAGAAAGGGCAGGCCCCCTGGGAAAAATACAGGAGCGTAGTCAGG